>JAOUZG010037617.1:54533-71789 GCA_026289955.1 Argiope argentata
TCTAGATATAATAATACTACAATGTCGTTAGAGAGTATGTTATTCCTATAGGGTTTAATTTGAATGTATGGCAACTTAACATCTACGGTCTTTCTACAAAATGATTCCATTGTTTTTTTGGGGGGGTATCTTTTTTTAACGCAATGGAATTTATTTTGGAAACACAATAAAATCTGGAAGTCATGTATTATAATAATGTTTTTTTAATTCTTTTGGTGACCACGATATAATAAATATAATATTACCAAAAATATTAATATTAAAAATAATAAATATTAGAAAGGCTTTATAAGAATATACCATAAGTAATCTTTTAATGAGTACTTAATTCATTTGTATATTATGGAATTGCAGTAAAAATAATAACAGTTTAAATTTAACAAACAAAAATAAAAGAATACAATATTTCAAAATAGTGTTTTAATAATATTTCTTTATTCCTTTTTCATTATAGAAATTAAAAAGTAACTATATAAAATAGTAAATACATAAATCCGTGTAATTCCACCATATTTGGATTCGCATCCTTTGGGCTCCGAGTTCAAACCCGCCACTCGAAGACTCTTCATGTGTACGTCGTTAAATCTGTCATGGTCACAAATTCCTTCATGTAGAGAGTAATACCTGTAGAGGTACTAGGTCAGAGGTCATCGTTCTCTGCTCCATATCTAAATAATGATCTTGAATGAATGAATGAATGTGACGTGTGTGAGTTAGAAGTCAGTCTTCTGCCCTCGTGTGCTCAGGGGTACCCATAAAGTTACTGCACCCTTCCTTCCGTTGTAAAGCGAAACACGGGAACAACAACAGCTCATTTTGAACAGCAATCAAATGACGAGGACGGTTCTTGAGTTCCTATTTCCAAACTTTCGCACAACACAAATGGAAGGACACTTGGAAACCATAACATGGCCACAGAAACTCCTTAAAATGAATTAAAATACTTATTTTCTCTATTCTGAAGAAAGCTTTATGCATTTAATATTTTTTTTCTTTGACTTATTTACAATTATTTGAGTCACAATTTTCAAAAAAAAAAGTAAGTGAACATTATTACTATTTGTATTTTCAGAAATTATAATTTTACGAATTTTGTAAGGTGAAAATATTTTAGCTTCTTGGAAATTTGCCAACAGATCAGCGATACATTTGGCCAGATGGTATCGAGAAATCATAACACTTTTCTGAAAAAAAATTGGCAGTCTTTCTTGATAAAAGATTGGCTGAAATCACCCATAGATAAAGCATTTATTGAGCAAAAATGGCATGAGATCGTATTCGTCTTTGACAGCGACGAAACAACTGAAATTGGTCGAAAAATCTGAAACGATTTGTCGCGTAGCATCTCGAAATATTCTCCTCTTTGTCAGTTAACTAGAAATTATGTATGTTCATTCATGATTGGATTGTTTTTGCCTTATTAACTGTAGACATTTGTAGGCAACTTTCTCTTTGTGTCATCTTAATTAAAGTCAATTCACGTCCGAAACGCAACAATATGCATCGGTTTGGCCAATTAGAATCATGCTACAACGATGCGAAGTTTACGATCGGAGCGCCATCTGTAGGAGATGGTGCGAAATTCAGTCACAAAGGCGGGAAAATCCCACCTAAATGGAAAAGGAAGTAAGCGGAAGAAGGCGAATCAAAACAGGAAATAACAAACAAACTAAATATTGACCAGATGAAGGTCTAGTCGACCAACTGATTCTTCTTCTAAAAGAAATATTTTTATGTAACAACAAACCGATGGCACCTGTTTCAGAAATGTTTGTCTCAAAGATTCCATGAAATGTGAAGAAAAGTTTAAAATATATACTGACGGAATTGTTATCTTCTTTTACGTTAACAGTATATAAAAGTAAATAAACCTCTATGCACTTATTCTAACTGGATAAGGAACGTATGTGAAGAGGTCTCGTAGATGAGATACTTTAGTTCTGAAATCGAGTTCATTTTAAAGTTAAGATTTTTCCAGGGAATATATATATATACGCCATAGATTTTTAATATACAAACATAATGAAAAAATTAGTGTTTGTAGTTATTTTCTACACAATACATTTAATTTCCGGTGCGTCAATTCCGATATTCGAATCAACTCAAATATTATATGAAAATAATATTTATCAACTCTTCAGAACATCTCTTCGTGAAGAAAACCATGCCAAGAAAAAGGCTATGTCAAATCCAAGTAAGTAAAATTAAATATCATTTTGATGAACTTTTCATTCATTTTTTTATTATATCTTCCATCACTATTTTTTCAATTATTCATGTATTACTGACTGTTTCTCATTTAATTCCCCGTTTTGAAAATCATTCATGGTTAATCTTAAAAACGAAATATTATCATTTTATATCATACAGTGTTTAAATTTTGGAAGTGATAAATCTGCAATAGAATGTATATTGTTTTATATTAAAGCGACAATTAACTCATTTTATATATTTTTATTCGCATATGATAGTAAAATTACAATTTTCTTTGGCGCCATCTATTGTTGAAACTTCAAAGCAATATAAATAATTATAAAATATGCGAAAAACCGGGTGGTAATTTATATATATATATTTATATAATTTTTTTAATGAAAACTAATATCGGAAGAATAACATTTCGCTTAGCTTTATGCTGTTTCAGAGTACGAACTTCTTGCATTAAATTCAGTTATTGATAATATTTTCTGAAAAGATATAAGAAAAATGGAGGTGAAAAAAATTGATAATTTTATCAGACGCTTCAGTATTCCGATAAATCAAATGTAAAAGTTTTGTTGCTTCAAATTTTAAGAAACAGGGTTGAAAATGATTCAAAAATAGAAATTTAGTCCCCTCTATCTCTGAAATTGAAAGATTTTATTACAAAATGCATGATTCCTTTCAGTATATGAATACAGTGCATGATAACCATTAAAAACATTGTTATAGTATTCTCGAATCATTGGAATGGTGTGCAAGTTAGATTACTTGTGTGCTCGGATATATTTTAATCTTGCCGCTTAGTTGCTGTTCGAAATTAAAAGTAATAGAACAGTGATCCTTAGAAAAGATTAAGGAAAGAATGAAATTTCATTTAATGCAGAATGGAATTTTATTTCACCGCAAATCATATACATGCATCAATGATAACTTTATAAACATGATATTTTCATGTTTCTTTAAATGACTGTGGTAATTATTAGTAAATATTTCCTGTAATATGATTATTATTTATTTCTATAGATAGTTATGTTTTATTTATTTTCTCTTTGTTTATATTCTTGTCAAGATAGTCTAACTGTGAGAAATTGGTATTAAGTATTATCAAATTTACCATTTACTTTTTACAAATTTTGTAAAAACAGAAATTTTATAAAATATTTTGAAAAACTATGAAAAAAAAAAACCAAATGCAATTTATTAAAAATGTGAATGGAAAAATTGAGAAAATCTATTATTCTGTTTTCAATCTCTTACAGAATATATTCCATATAATAATTGTAACCTGTTTTATATCAGTATATATAAAATCCTGACTTTTACCCGAGACTTTGTACATATGGAAAAACACACAACTAAGCTAAAATCAATTTGTTTACAGAGTGTACCTGAAATAAAGCAAAACAGCAAATCGAGACTGTATTTCTCTAAAATAAGTCAAGTCTATTTTATTTATAAATCGAGATTGAGATAGCTACAACAATATTTTAGACATACTTTTCAAACTTTTAATTAAAATGAAAATACAGTTGTCAACAATTACGGCACACTGCACATGCGTAAATTTTCTACGCCAGTTGGAGTAACGCGATACAGATTAGAAAATTTTAATTCTCTTTATTCTGCATTATTTTAATTCAAAAATACTTCAAAATGAATCCAAAAAATCGATTCATTCATAATGTTTAATTTTAAATGCATCAAACGTTAAGAAAATAAACAGAATCGTTTGAAATAACCGATCGAAAGCATGTTAAGCCAAACCTCATTACCATGGGGGAAAATAAATCGAAGTATTTCTCATTTGGCGGAGGAGAAGATTTTTAACAGGAAAGTTAGTTTTTATTAATAAAAAATTAACCACTCTATAAGCCGGAATAATTGAAGGCTATGTCGTATTCTATAATCTGATCAATCTCTGTGCTAAATTTCATCCAATTTCTTTCAGCTGTTTTGGCGTGGTTGATTAACACCAACCCCAACTTTCACATTTATAATAGTACTATAGATGCAAATTGAAAATATAGTAAGCATAAAAAAAAAATTATGAAATCTTCCAGGTCTGAGACCATGACATTATCAAGTGGTCACCGCGGCCTTAACTTATTTCTTGATTGTTTATTTATCTAACAGTGAATTTCCAGTCAACATATTTGGCCCCAAAATTTCCAAAAATTTGTGTAATACTAAGTGTCAAATTTCATGCAATCAGCTCTGTCTTTGTTTGAGTTATCATGGTCACGTATTGATAGATAGATTTATGTAACATAATTCACGATGATTAAAAGTTTCTAATTATATAAGGAGCGATATGTTTGACAAAAATTTCTCCGTACACCTTCCTTTATAGGCAAAAACAAAATGGGAAACGTTTTTAAATTGGGTTGTTAAGAACAGTGTCTAACAGACTGTATCACTTCTAAGCAAAATGACACAATTTATAGATATGAGACCTAAGACATATCAGAATAGAGTATGCATTATGGATGCAAAAATCTTGAACAAACGCCTTCAATTTGAGGCTATCATGGAATGGCAAGCATTCTCACTTGATTTGAATCCATAAATTCAAATTTCATTTTTCATGTGTGGGAAATGCTTATATGACGAATTGCAGCCCGTCAGGTGCGTGCCAAAACTTCAGGGAGCATTGATTGCTACGTAGAATAATCTTTCCCATTATCAGCTTGATAAATTTGATATTCAGCGTGATTAGACATAGTAGGGAATATGTTTAACTGTGGAAATAACTTTATTTAATTATCAATAATAAATATTTGAATTTTTTTTTTACGGAACCATATATGGGCGAGACAAAAACCATAAAAGTTGAAAAGAGGGAAAAATTCGACTTTGTGTGTGTGTCAAAAAATACTTAATTTTACTCTGTTATCCTTTTCTGAAAATGAATCACTCGCACTTCAATTCTGCTTTTTCACCCGCTTGCACAAAAGTGAGGTCATTTCGAAATGTCATAAAATCATGGATAATTTTTTAACTTTTTACTATTGCTAAATATATATTTGATGGATTAAAATAGTTTGAATTGTTTTATAAATCTTAATTTAGAAATAAAATTGAATCAAAACTGCAATACCACGTATGGGATATGTGGTAAAGGGTTAATAAACGGGCTTTGTCAATAAGTCACATTTGTTTTTTTCCTGAACTCTTTTTGCCAGAGCTATCATCCTTAATTTATGGACATAAATACAATTCAAGGGTACATTCGATCGCTTGACTGAGATTCCGGACTTAAATGTCAGATCAAATAAAAATGTTAAAACTGCCTTACAATGTTTGTTTACAATGTAAAACTGCCTTGAACTCTGCCTTACAATGTTTCTACTTAAAAGGATGTAAAAGTTTATTTCAACTATTATTCTAGGTAGCCAGGTATTTATTTCCCAAAACTTGAAAAAGAAGCCTTGTTATTTCAAAGAAAATATTTTTTTAATAAATATCAATTTGAATGGTAATGTAAAAAATTAGCTTCCCCCCCCTTCATTGAGTAGCAGTAGCTAATACAAGTGTAGCAGTAAAGGCTCTCTGTGTCCCCTTTGCAATCCATTCTTCCCTAAGTTATTTCATTTCTTTGAACTTTAGTTCAAAGCTCATTCAATGTTGTTTGAGAATACTCATCAGCTTTGTAAACCATCGTTTAACTATCACAATCAGAGAACCTGAATAGAAGAAATCTTGTTAGATACAGTACACTTCAGAGCAACCGACTTAATGTGGCAGAAGAGCAGATAAGATAACTAAAAAAAGCAGAATACACTGGAGTTCTGTGAACTTATTTCTTTGTCCACCAATGCCAGAAGACACAAGTTTTTATAACAAAATTCACTGTTACAATGTGTACTTTCGCACTTCTTATTGATTACTAAGTCCTCCATTTATCACAAGCCAAGTAGAATGTGAATGGTCACAGGCCAATCAATCATAAAAGCAATTGCCTATAACATGTCGAGTTAAAATAGAGGGCTCTGTACTGGTAGTTTATATATGTTGATATACTGTAAAGCACATTTCAAGCATTTTATAAGAGAAAAGGTGAGTTAAAGGATATAAACTGTTCACATTTTAACATAAATTTTGTAATGTTTAACTTAAATGAAGGAAAACAAACGAAACATTTTCGTAAATTGAAGGATAAATTTTTAAGAAAACTGGCTCACATTGATTTTTTTTCACTGCTAAATGATCACACAGATATGAAAAAGCAAGCTTAAAATAAGTAACCACAAAACTTAGTTTTCAATTTTAGAAAAAGTCCATAATAGACGTCCGTTACACTTTAACAAAACAATGAAGAAAGAGCAGGATGCTGTGCTTTTTCTGTCACAATTTGCATTTTGCACAATACCCAGGCAGAATTATAGCACACACTTGCTTCCAATGTCCTTTCAATGCAACGTCTTGCCTTCCTCACTTGATTCCGAGAAAAGAAAACTAGGCCAGAAAGTAGGAAGAAGATCTGCTATAATTCATGTCATAATCATGAACCAAATACTCGGGAGTGCACTGAAGTCAAATATTCTATGACTTCTTGACACTACGTTATAACAAAATAAAATAAAAGAAATTTAAAAAAAATTATCTTGCTGGAATTACAGAAGGAAAGTAAAGCTACAAACTGTATGATGAAAAGAAATCTGCTTCTTTTTTTACTTTATTTCATTTTAAAAAGAGTAATGTGTTTCATATAATATTCTTCATGTCATGATAATGTTGGATAATATCTAGTAGTAAATAACTGATTGAATTATTTTCCTACAATTGCATAAGGTCATTGAATTCTATAAGAGAAATACAATTGTACAATCTTTTTATTAAGCATAATAATGTTGCCATCTTTAGTTACTTTAAAAATAATTTCTTTTTCCTTTAAATGCATAAGTTCAGTAAAAAATAATAACTATCACTTAACATAAAAAGTAAATGCTTAAATTAGTGTTTATTTTCTTTATTTTTAAATCTTGACAATGATTTTGACAGAAGGCAATTAAATTAATAAATAATATAATTAATTTTGACCTGAGAAAAATTTAGTAAAATCTAAAAGCAAACTCAGTAAATTTAAAGGAAAAGAGCAACTGCAATTAAAGTGAAACGAAAATTGCCAACATTTTATTTATATTGCTTTAATAAATTGATGCTAAAAATGAAATAAATCCCAGACATTCATCCGATTCCTCATTTTCAAAAAGGGTTTTTCTTATTAAAATCTATTTCTATACTGGTCACTGTAAATGGCACCGTTTTGCAGTAAGAGTACTTAAGAGAGATGGACAAACAACACTTATTTGCATAATATACATGAAAGAAAGGATTTCAAGACTGAGAAACTTTAAAACAACCTTCTGTCATTAAGAGCTCATTTCACACAGAAAACAGAATGACTTAGAACTTTATTGATATTCTTTTCAATGAAAAATAATTATCAGAAAAAAGTAATATATATCTAAAGCTTCAAATAACAATAAATAATAACAGTTTCCATATAAAATAAATACATACTTGTATACAACTTTCTGTAAATCCAATGAGGAATTTTATAATTTTTGTTCATAATTTGAACAGAAACAACAAAAAAGTGATATATTTAAAGCTTCAAATAACAGTAAATAATAGTTTCCATGTGAAAAATAAAAGTGCATCACATGCAAAATAAATAAATAATTACATACAACTTTCTGAAAATCCATTGAGGAGTTTCACAGTTAGGAGAAAAACAATGAAATGTGATATATCTAAAGCTCCAAATAATAATAAATATTAGTTTGCATATGAAAACAATGGACTCATCACTTGCTAAATATACGCATATTTATATACAACTATATAAATGCTAATTTATATACAACTTTCTGTAAATCCACAGAGGAGTTTTTTAGTTTTTATTCATAGTTTGAATAGAAAAAATGATAATAACTAAAGCTTTAAATAACAAATAATAGTTTCCATATAAAACAAACAAACATGAGCTTTATTTGCTAAGCAAATGCATATTTATATATAATTTTCAGCAAAGCCACTGAGGAGTTTCATAGTTTTTTTATCCAATGCACCTACAACATTGTTTTGGATAAACAAGCTGGCCAAGTGGTTAACTTTTTCTTGTTGCTGCTCTGGTTGTAGATCTTTACATTTCAACAAAACTTTCGATTGCAAAAACAAAACAATTTTTTGAAACACTGCTTGAGAGACATCTAAAAAGTAATCAAATTATGTGAAGCACTAGAACAAAGAACAAATCAGTAAGTTGCAATATCATAAAAACTAACCATATGAAGTGCATATATGAATAAGCAAAACATAAATGGCTAAGTAATTTCATAAATACATAAATATTTACATACTATTCTACCCTTCACAATAGAAATATTTTTTTTTAAATGCATTAATTTGCTGATATATAAATGGTTTTTACATTATTTAAAACTTTTTTGAATTTTTGAATGATTTAGATTGTATGAGGTTTATGCATACACTGAATTTCAAACACACTATCCTGAGAGTTTGAAGCTGAGTACCTGGGACAAAGAAAATGAACTGAACACCTTTTGCTTAAAATATTGGATTTTACAGAAGTAACTAATCCTTTTGCGAAAAGGAAAGCATGAAAAATTCCATTTTAAATTAATAGAAGCTATATGAAGCAGAGTAAGCATAGCATGGAATAATTTAAGAAAAAGAGGAAATAATTAGAATTAAACTTAGATTAAGAGGTATCAATAATATATATAGACTGCTTATTTCCAAAGAGTTAATACTATCATGCACATGCTTTGCAAGAGTTTAGAAAGTATTTGTGATTTAAATTCCAATTTTCTCAGAATATTTTTAACAATGTGTCATGCTTTTAGTTGTATATCCATATAAAATATAAAAAATATTTTCAGTTTTTATACAATAATAAAATATGGTTTTTAAATTTTTTATCCTATCTTTAATAAATACTTATCACTTTCTAACATAGCTATAAAAATCCATATATGTTTTAATAAAATGAAGTATATGAGAAGGCATATAAGTTTCATTTAGCCCATTATGGCTGCAAGAGAGACTAGCATATTTTTATAAATTAAACAATGGGATTGTTCTATCAGATTTCTGAAAAAAATTATTTAAAAGACTCCAGGAGTTTGAAAGGACTTCAAAAATTATAGGGCAATTTGTTTAAATTCAAAAGAAGAAATAAACATGAAAACATACTAACTCGAAACTTTTGTTGCATCTTTTGGCTCAGCCAATTTCACTTCAGATATATGGTTCACCAAACGAGACTTTCCATCTTGTGTAGAGTTTCTCAAAGTAATTTGAAAATTTTCAGTTTTCCAAGTCTTGGATGAACTAGCTTGTTTAGAAGATCCTGGAGGCGGATATTTGATTTTAGAAAGTGATTTTTCAGCTCTTTGAGGCAAAATCACCAATTTCTTTGTATTATTCTTGTTGCATTTTTTTGAATATATTTTTTTAAATTTATTTTTCAGTTGTACAGTTTTTGAAACACCATTTCTAGATTTGAGCCGACGAAGATTTTTAAAAACTTTCGTTTTGTTGCAAACTTTTTTTTTAGAAATCAATTGATCATCGCCTTCAAAACAAACATCAGTTGAGTTCTTTTGAGGGGAAATTTTAGATAATTTTGCATCAGGAGTCAAGCAGGTAGTTTTGCTTGACTGTATGTCAGGACATAATTGATTAGAGCTGGAAATTATCTGTTCTTGCTCAGTGCCTTTTAAAACTGTTAAGTTGTGATCGACACTTTCTGAAATTGTTGCATCTAGAATTTTATGAGGGGACTTCAGATGTGACAGTGTCTGGTGGCTGACTTTGTCTGTAAAGGGCTGATAGGAGCTGTCTGCAGCAGAATATTCAGGTGTCAATTGACTGGATACTGTGTCCAATGTTTTCATACTATCAGAGTGAGTTGAATATTTATAATCAACATCCTCCTCAGATAACTGAATTTCAAATTCAGCATTTGGCTTGATATCTTCTAGTAAATTTTTTCTTGAATTTTTCCAGCAGAAAAAGTTTGGAGATGTCTGAAGATAAACATTTTAAAATCTAATGTTATATATAGTTAGTTATTATTTAAAATCTAATGTTATATAAATATAATCTAATGTTATAGTTCAAACAAAATTACAAGAATTAACAGGAAGAGAAAAAAAGTTAAATATATATATACATAGTTGGCTCTGTGTAAGTGAGAAACAGACATTTTAGTCTAATTAAGCAACTATTAAAAATAAAAGAATTCCTAATTAAATTAAACAAAATGGATATTTTAAAATTATATTCATAAATTTATTAAGAAAAAGGTCAAAATTCAAAGCAATCTGTTTTGAAGATAAACAACTGCGTATATATAATTAAAAGCAAAATTATAGGAGAAATCCATCTATACAAATATGCAGTAAATGCAATTCGTCTTTAGTCTTTGTAAGCTTTCACAACATGTTTTAATACAAGCTTAATAATTTCACAGCAAATATATATATATTTTACATCATAACAAATTTTTAAAATGTGTTTTAAACCATATACTAAAGAAATAACCAATTTTATTTCAGAGCTTTTTTTCTTTTTGAAATTAAAAAAAAAAAGGATTAATCCAAACTTTTAAAATTTCCTCAATAACTTTGAAGCATATACTTGCATAAAAAAATTTTACATAAAGGTGCACTTTAAATCATAAGCTATGAAATTTTTTGTGTGGACTTTTTTTATGATTCTTTAATCAGTATATTCACATTAATCAGAAAAACTAAAGAATCAACCAGCTCAAAATATTGATTTGATATCGAAGAATTTTATCTCAAACTATAGCTTTTGATTCTTAGGTACTTCATGAAAGCTGCATGCATTCCACATTACTCCACTTAAGAGAGAAGTTTCTATAAAATTATATTACTTCATTTTACATTCTGCATGGGGAAAAGCTGCAAAAGGCTTCATCATTTTCGATTTATTTTTTTAAAAATTTGAAAATCTTTGGACTCAGTCACCACCATTTATTTTTGGAAGCAATTTCCTAACCGTGAGATTTAGTTTAGTTTTATATTAATAATAATTAATATTCTCATTTCAAAGTAACATGAAGATTATTTTGGGGCGGACCTCCCAATTTTGAACTCAGTCAGATAATGAGGATGACACTTGAGCTGACACTTCCCCCCTCCCTAATTTTTATAACACATCAATGAGAAGACATCCGACTCACACCATCATATTTAACTTACACTGGACCCACATACAAACTGGATATTTAGTGAATCTTGAATATGGAATCCTCTAGTCATGAGGGCAAGATCAATAAGCACTATGACTTATCTTCTGTGAGAAAAATAAATGTAATAAAGAATCCTAGCTGTAATTATTATATTTTCAAATGTTTTTGTATCATATAAAATCTTTTGATTCATAAATAATCATTATCCATCGGTCTTAGAGTTTCAAGAGTTATCACAAAATAAATTTTTAACAGATTATCCTAGTTTTAACAACTTTACAAATCTTGTCAACTTTATTTGCAGTTATTGCTAGCAAATCAGAATGCTAATTCTTCAAGTTTAATTCAAAATAGTTCTGTGCTTCCAGTAAAATTCTAATAAGGTGCCATTTATTACATTTGATTGATATGACTATATTAATACCACATAAGTGGTAATATATGACTATATTAATACTATTAATATAGTTATCAAAGGTGGTTAGACTAAATTTATTGTTTCAGTTACTGCATTTTTACTCATGCACTTTGGAATGAAAATAAATGCTTTTGCTGCTACAAAATTATAAGAGTATTTTAAGTATAAAAATAGGCAAAAAATGGATTTATTAAGTACAATGTTTTGGTCAAGAAATACGAATCTTCTTGAAAGGTGACAGGATTTGCTCCTATCAATTATGAGATTAATGAATAAATAACCAACATCAAATGTTTCATGAAGTTTCTGAAAAAATGTAATTAAATTAATGAAATGTTGATGACTATGAAAATAAAAACTTAGATGACCAACTTCTCCCCCCTCCTCAAATGAATAAAACACATCAATGAAAAGGTACTAGGGAAGACCGAGACAGTTGTCAGACAATTTCAGGAGTGTGAAAACACCAAGTATATGCTTTCTGATTACCATTTTTCAGTTCAAATGGTTACAGGCAAAATGAATTTGGAAAAATTATCTGGACACAAGACTTTTCAAGGGTTAATATTGCATATAAAAATTGCTCCAAGATTTTGAAATCTCAGCTGTTATCTGTAGCTAATTTTTTACACTCTACTAGAATATATTTTTGTTTCTGAAATGCGTAAGTCAAAAGACAAGGCCATTAAGACGATGTGGAAGAGATAAATTGAGAAACGATTAGTAGTGAGTTGTAAATCTTGTTTCCTTAAGTTTCCTAAGAATGGTTTGAACAATAAGAACTTAAGGGGACATGTATTGTATTATTCACTTTCACTAGCGCATACATCATGCATTTTGAAATGGAAATCAGCTGTGTGTTTTCAGCATTCAGTAAAATAAAGTTTTCCAAGTCGGTTTGCTTTTAAGAATATACTGAATATTAGGCATATATTTTGGATTTTTCATTTTTTTCTTTTAATTTGAAACAACAAATTTAATTTTAAGATGAAAACAAATCAAAAAGGGTTAACTCACTTTCATCCAAAAGTTATAAATTGTGTTAGGAGCAAGTTTTAGACTGATGGGGTTTTCAACTTCAAACCACTTAATGTTGGAATCTAAGGAATGCAAAATTTTACAAGTGATTTCTTTGATAGAGCCTATAGTGTGAGATTCCTTCAGGCATTTTATTTCCAAGCAATCTTCTTCTGATTCCTTAAATAGAAGAGTAAAAAATAAATGACAAATCAGATAATACATTTTAGGAGAAATTTTTTACATGCCTAATATAAAACAAGAAATATATAAATATTCAGAACTTAAATATATAATAGTAGTATTTTATTGAACAGAATACCATGAAATTAGATTAATTTTTTCTTACTTTTGCTTTGCAGTAGTATTTTAACTTTCCTGTATATAAAATATAAAGAAAATATTGTAATAATTAAAAAATTCAAAACTTAGTTCCAATGAATCTTCATACATTAGACCTTCCTGAATTTGAGAAACACATTTTTAGAACACATTATGTACATCTGTGACAATGATAACATAGAAGTGTTTTGAATTCAAGGGATGGCATTTGATATAAGGCTTTTACATCAAGTTTTCAGCAAAATCCGTTCAGAGGAAATCTGTATGTCTGGTTATTCATATATAAATTTAAAAAATAACTACAAAATGGTGGGAAAGATGGGTAAAATTCAGTGAGAAAATTCAACATCCACAGTATAGATATCTATCAAATTTTGAGCTAAGTCCAATAAGGTGTTGTCCATTTACAGATCTATATATTCAGAAGCAATTAAACATAACATAAAAACACAATGACCTAAGACATATAAACTTTGGCAAATGGTTTGGGAACTACAACTGTAATACAATGTCAAATTTTGGTTCAAATCAGATTGGGGGGGGAAATCGTCTAAAACATAAATTTGCTCTTCAGATACTATTAACACATTAAAGGCGGGAGTCGTAGTACTACGATTACTACTTGTTACCTAGCATACTTTCATCAAGATCCCCACTTTTAATGTGTCAACTATCTGCTGGGGTCTTATAAATAAACTCGCCAAGGATGACACATACAATTAAGAAAAAAATACTAAACTCAGATGAAAGATTAATAATTTGTAACTATTGTCATGCCAGGCATTTTCTGTCTTACCTAAAGTCCATAATTTTTGTGGGGATGGGGGATAAAAGCATTATAAGAGAATGCAAGAAAAATTTGTGAAAACCACTTTTTCTGGTTTCTCTTCTTTTGCATGCACTAACAAAAAATAGTGCATGGGAAAGTTTTAAAAAAAGCATAAATAAAATGACAGTAAATGTTTTGAGACAAATCTTTAAATAAATGTGTTTAATTAAAATTTATGTTTCAAAGCGCAGAAAACGTTATCCAAGTTAACATAACCTCATTGAGCATACTTGATTTAACAAATTCTCACTACAGCAATTATAAATCTTTATATATTTATCTACAACTACTATTTGCACTGTTTATTTAAATTTACATTATTTTATAAAATATAAAAAGAATAACCTTTCAGTAGTTTTTTTTTAATGGTTGGTACTCTGCTATTTCTATGAAACACATAAACAGTATTGTGTAATTATTATTCACATTTTAACTAAGAAATTAAAGAACAAAGTTGTAAATGGGTAGAGGATCTTGTTCATTATAATACTTCATGTAAAAAAGTATTTTTTTTTCTTTACAAATACTGAATACATTAGAAATTGTTTAACACCAGAATACATTATATGAAAAGCATTATTAATAGAATTTTCATTAAACACCAGTAATATGTAATGTGAGACATGAAAAAATATAATTAAGGCAGAAATTAAAGAATTTTCTTCAAACATTTTTTTAAATAATAAGAAAAATATTTTACTTGCGATACAATCATTTATCATTTATATTGTACTGTTAAATGAAATTGTCTTTAACATTATAAATTATCATTTTTTTAAAAAAATACATAATTACCTTGAACAATATTTTCGCTGCTAGTTGCACGTTAAGGTCACTTTTGTATTTGCCATTCCAAGCAAGGGAGATATTTTTGATAAAAGTCCAGGTAATAAACTCAATTTCAAAAAATGTCCATGAAGACATTATAGTGAGACACCAAGAAGATTCTTCAATCTGTTAAAAAAAAATTTAAATTGTGTATAGAATACAAAATAACGTATTTTGAAAAGATCCCAATAAATAAAATTGTAATTCATAAATAATTTTATAGAAAATAGAAACCCAGATTATTAAATATAATTTCATCCAAACGTTACTCAAAAATGTTATAAAGTTAAAGTTTCAGTAAAGATTTTGTGACAATTCATTAAATAAATAGCATTTTGATTTCTGTTTTCATAAACAGTAACATAAATTTATCTTTAGCATTGAACTTTTTATTGAATGTTAAATCTATTACACATTTAAAATAATCTTATTAATTTTTTGAAAAAAATACTCAATTGTTAAATCAGTTGGTGCTGTTAATTTCAATCAAAATTTTACTATATTCCTAATAAATTATTATGAGTAAAAAACAACTTTTAGCAATTTTATGGAATTTCTAAATAACTTTTCCTGTAACATACAAGGCATAAAAATTCTTTGGTACTACCACTATTCTCTTTTTAATTAAAAACAATATTGCAGGCATAATGGAAATTTTGAACATCATAGTTTTTCATATATAAAGGTAATCTAATGTTATATAATTTTAAAAATGCCTCGATTTGCATATACTGTTCTGTTAATGTTAGTGTTTGTAATTACTTCAAATTTTGAAAGCATATACAGAAACCTGAAGAAGATCAGAGTGAAGACAGTTAAATAATTGTTTTTTATGAATAACAAAGATGAAATTTCTACTTTTGGAGTATGATTTAAATATATATATATATATTAAATATCGATCACAATATATCACAAATATTGATCACCAAAGTTTATGATAAATGATGATAATTCAATAAATAAAAGTTATGTTCATTTGAAAAGTCTTTTAAAAAATTCATCATTGCAAGATGATTATTTTTCATCAAAATGCATGAAGTGTTTTTGTTAATTGATGACAACTAATAAAAAAAAATTAAGAAAAATATACATACATTTTAATGGCATATAATATATTCAATCATATACAAAAGAATTTAGGCTTTAAGTTCTTATTTTATTTATTTATTACCAAATTTCTCTACCTCAATTTTTTTTTATTTATTTGGCTAATGTGGATTTTAATTTGAAACTATTGGTAGTAGTTTTTCTCTTAACTTGCATATTCATCCAATTTAGTACACTTTACATTAAGATTAGAAGAAAAAAGAATCAGATTTTAATTAGGGCTATTTTTCCTGCAACCAGTCAAGACAAAATTTGATAGAGTTTAGACACTCAGATTATAGCCAAATTTCATTTATCTATTTCTTATAATTTTGTGCCAATGTCAAAAAATTGATTTTTATGTACTTGATACTCCATATTTAACTTTTGAACAGAATATATATACATAAATTTCACTAGAATGAATAAAGGGATAAAAGACAAAAATTCACAGAAAATTGGAGATAAAAAAATTCTTTATATTCAAACTGAAAATTACTTTATAAGTTGATAATTGCATTTCTTATGAGATAAAAAATTTGTATTCAAAGAAACAGATATTACAAAGAATAACTATCTAATAATATGTGGTTAAAATGATTCTACATGTGTTTTAAATGCACCAAAAATGAAAGAATCAACTGAAAAGTTAAGATTTTTTTTTAACACTACAAAATATGAAACTTCTGGTTATCAAAGACTCATAAATTTTAACTTTATCCTTTCACTAATATCTTATCTAAACATAACATAAATCTATATTTTTAACAAATTTCACTATCTTAAAATTAAAAAACAGTATTAAAAATAACCCACTTGTTCTATGTTATAAATTTTCCTTGCACATCCTAATGAAAAGACTTTATATGCTTCCTCCATTCTATCATTTTCAGCAAAAGTTACGAAAAGACCTCGTAAAACTTGAGGTTGAATAATGAATAGTTCTTTCATTGCACCATCAGAGTGTTCAAAAAGTTCTAAGGCAGTATTGAGTATATTTCCATTTATAATATATATAAGATACTTATTGTAAATGACTTGTATTTCTGAAAAAACAAAATGCATTTTAATGTTACTGTTTAACATTAAAAATATTTATTTTATACTTAAATATACAGTCTGGTACAAAAGAAAAAAACTCGGAAAAAGTTATTACAACATAGAATAGGAAATGATTTTTTAAAATTTGTGTTCATTTCTTTTTGTCTACCACTTTAATTATAAAATATTTTATAATTTATCTCTTAATTCACATATTTCTTTTTTTTTGGGGGGGGGGGGGGG
>JAOUZG010037622.1:0-15033 GCA_026289955.1 Argiope argentata
GAAGAAAGTGCCGAATGAAATTCCATGGAGTAAAGAGGCTGAAAAAGTATTCAACGAGTTGAAAGCCGCATTGTGTGGAATTACAGAATTAAAAGTTCCTGATATAGAGAAACCATACTACTTGCACACGGATGCTTCGCAAACAGCAGTGGGGTGTTGTCTAGGCCAAATGGATGAAGGAAACAATGTACATCCGATAGTACATCCGATTTTGGAATCCAGAAACTGAGTCCAACACAACAGAAGTGGTCTAAATCGAGCTAGAAGCGTATGCTATTATTTGGGCTTTGAAGAGATTTGAAACTTTACTTTGCGGAGCTAAGATCTTCTTGCTAACCGATCATAATCCGCTAGTGTTTCTCACGAGTGCTGTGCCCCAATGTCCAAGATTGCAGAGATGGGCGTTAGCCATTCAACGCCATGACATAGAGGCAAGTCACATAAAAGGGTCAAAACTAAGCAATGCAGATGCGCTATCTCGACTGTAAATAGAAGAAGACGAATTAGAACTTTATAGAGAATTTAAGAATTTTTGGAACTTTAAAATTATTTATTAGTTGGGAAAGTCTATTGATAAGTGTAAATGATGTGACCCTTATTATTTTTTTTGTCATATTAAATCTTTGGAACTAATATGATTCTGGGGGGAAGGTATCAGGGTCACTAAATTTTAAATTTATGTTTATTTAAATTCATTATTTAATTTGTTTTTATATATTTCCTGTATGGCAACCAAAAATATAAAAGTAGTTTCTTTGGTTGTTTTTTGTGGATTGGCAACGGGAAAAAAAGAAGAAAGGAGAATAAAGATGGCGATGTGATTGTTTAGAATTGTGTGTGATTTAATAAGGAAAGTTTTGATGTTAAAAGTTGTGAGTTGAAAGAGATGTTTAATAAAGAAGATTATTTTTTAAAGCTTGAACTTTATTTGCCTACACGTAAGCCACGACATATACACAGTATCACACTTTTTAATTTAATTAAGAAATGGAGGTATATTTTAACCACAAAAGTAATATCATGAATCTAGCAATATTTGTTTTTTTATTAAAACGTTATTTCACTTCTATCTAAAAGTATCACTTTTATTTATTCTTTAAATGCTATAAATATAATACTCAAAAGGTAAAATAAAACTCGAACGAAAAACCTTATTTCTTTTATTTATTTCTTTCCTAAAACTTTCATTCACAAAGAAGAAAGAAAAATAAAACATTCATGAACACAGAATATTAAAAGAAGATATAAAAAATAAGAGTAAACATTTCCCAGAATGAGTAACATCCCCAGGCGCCAAGGGGATGAAAAATGGTAACGCCTGGCAAAGCGAAACTAAAATTTAACTACTTAGTACAATTTATTTTTCAAGTAGGTACACATATCAGCAATTCAACTTGATTTTTAATTTTACTGATAAGAATTATTCATACTTTATCAATAATTTTAATTTTGTTCCAAATACAAGTATTTATTCAACAGAATACTTATCTAAAGCAATCTCCAGGTGAGACGCTACGAAAAAAATCCATCTCAGTAAGAGATAATACTTGTTTCCAACAGCTTTAAGTTATTCGGTTCTCGGGGTGAGAAGATGCACGTCTGGGATAGACTATTCAGCAAAACAGAACCTAATAGCTGGGGAAAAATGCGAGAGGGAGCCGGATATTCCAATTGCTCGAACACGTTTTTTTTTCGAAAGTAAGGCCGCAAGTTGGGCTGCCAATGTTGTAATGGTTACTGTCTTAGCACTAAAAAGAAAATATCTCGAGGTAGTTTGAAATTAAAATATTTAATAATCATAGACAGCTTTACATTGCAAATAAACAAAGACAAGCAATTAAACATTTACAGTTACAAAGCATATTAATGGGAAAAGATAAATTTAGCTGTTTACTCGAGGAAAGTCCGACTCGCTCTGGAGGGAGTTCTCTTTTAAGCCACCAGGAGGTGGCAAGGCTGGAACATAGCAGTCCCGCATTTACGGAATATATTGTTCCACTACAATACCCAAATGTCCCTTATTTTTACTTTAATACAAGATAATTTTGAACTAGATTATTCCCAATATAAAAAAGATAATATGATATCTATGAAAAAGAAATATTCAACAACATCAAAAATAACATTGAAAAATTCAATATACAAACTATTTGTTTGTAGAAACTCATATGATGAGGAATGTCTCTAAAGAATGCTTGCACACAGTGTCCTTTAATAGTAAGACTCTAGCTAGAAAAATCAAAATGAGTGTAAAATAATGGAATAATAAATTGTATTTATAAAATAATAATATATCATTATAGTTTGGATTTTGTATTAAACACTTAAATATGAAAATAATAAAAACGAAAGTCAAAATATTCTTATTATAAATGTTAGTACTTAAACAAATAGTATAAAAAAGTGTAATTTTAAAAGGAGAATAATTTTTAAAAAAACGTAACCAATTAGTTAGTCAATTAGTGGTGACTGATTTAACCTTGTCCACTAGTAGTGGGTGAAACTTAATGACCTAAAATTTAGCACATCAAGAAGGGAATTGTAATTCTTATTTTCTTTCTATTCCCATCCAGGAACAATTGTTTCCAAAGTGGAAAACAAAAATCCAGAATAGAAATTAATTGTGAGGTTGACCCGATACTCATATTTCAATAAGACATCGGTTTTTGAACTTATGTTGTGATGGTGCCTATCACAACATCATCGTAAAGAAAAGAAAACTAACTCTTATGAGCAGAAACAATGGGTCAACCTAAGTGTTTATGTGGAATAAACAAGGGAAATAAAGATTTTTATAAATTAAATTTTTATTCATGACTTAATTATATATTTTCTGGTGTGTAATAGGTTCTTAATTTTGATACATAAACAATACTAGTAGGCTTATTTGTTAATGCATTTGGTTTAGTTATTTCATAATTTACATCGGAAATTTTGGTTATTATTTCATATGGACTTGAAAATACTGGAAATAATTTTCTATGATTTGGATAATTAAATTTCTCATCCATTACAATGTTACCAGGCTTGAATGGAGAGTCTATAAATTTTGCATCATACCTTATTTTATTTTTATCATGATATTCTATTGAATTACTTTTAACTAATTTTCTAGCTTCATTTACAAGAGGATAAAATTGATGTTGAGTTAAGGGAAGAGGATAAGATAAAGTGCCAATTAACAAACATGCACGAGGAAATTTTGTAACAGAATGGGATGTTAAATTATATTCAATGATTACTTGTTCTTAAAATCTATTCCTAGGAATTTTAGTTGGAGAGGCATAGACCTTACACTTTAATTGAGTTACTATTGACTGGTTAACTCTTACACATTTCCCATTTGTGAAGAGGTACACAGATGCTTGATACGGTAATTTCTGACGAAATGCTTGAATTTAGCTGAGGTAAAAGCACCATTTCTATCAGTTAATGATTTGGATGGTACCTGAATCTGAAAAACTTGTTTTAATATATTAACATAAGTTTCAGAATTTTCATTTTTGGAAGGAAAAGCCCAAACATATCTAGTTGTATGATCAATTACTATATGAAGAAATTTTTTAGTTGAATTGTAATAATTAAATCCACCAACTGTATCGACAGAAAAACATTCAAAAGGACGATCTGTGGGAGGCACAGCCTGTAAAAGGCCAAATCTTTTTTGCCGTTTCTTTTTATTTATTTGACATACATCACAATGTTTAACAAAAAGTGCAATTTATTGAGTAATATGGAGCCAATAATATTGAGTAGTAATCAAATTTATCATTTTTTGAGTGTCTGGATGCCCAAATTGTTCATTAGCATTTTGTAAAACTTTTAAGATAAAAATGTACAATAATTTTTAACTAATTTTTCTTTTTAATTACAATCACATCATTCATAGTTGTATATTTAATATAATCTATATTGTCTAAATTTTGATGGTGTTTTATCTCATTAAATTCCAGTAAATGCACAGTATTGGAGATATTGAGCAGTAGGATGCATTGATAACATATCAGATTCAACATTATCTGTTCCCTTTAAATAATTAACTTAATAATCGAGCATGCTCAGTTTTAAAGACCAACGAAATAATCTTACCCTTAAATTTTTAACACTTTTAAGCCAAACAAGAGAAGCGTGATCAGTATGAATTATGAATTTTTCCATGAATATAGTAATAAAATTTATCAAGAGTAGCTAATATAGCTAAACATTCCAACTCAGTTATAGAATAATTTTTTTCATAAGGACATAAAGTTCTTGAACGATAAGATACAGGATGTAATTTACCAGAACATTCAGGTTGTTTTAGAACAGCTCCAATGACTACCTGAGATTCATCACAAAAGAACATAAAGAGGTAAATTAGGATTATATAGTTTTAACAGTAGTTTAGTTATCAATTTATTTTTTAAAATTTCAAAAGCATTTTGAAAGTCTTCTCACTATTACCATGTTCTATCTTTCTTAAGAAGATTACTTAAAGGTTCTCTAATTTTTACATGAGAATCAATAAACTTATAAACATTTACAGAGCCATGAAAACCTTGAAGTTATTCAACATTTTTTGGAGGTTATAATTTCTTAATACTTTCAATGTTATGATTATCAGGAGAAATGTGTCCTTCTTTTTACTTCTTACAATAGGAAATTAATTTTATCTTGAGCAAATGCACGTTAAGAAAATTGTAATTTAATGTTTTCTTCTATACACATTCGAAAATTCCGTTTTAAATTATCCTCGTGCTCCTGTAATGAGTTAGAGAAAACTGCTATGTCATCAAAATAGAGACATACAAAATTTGAAAATGTATGTTTATTTAAAATTCTACGAATAGTTCTGTTGAATATTGAAGGTGGATTTTTAAAGCCAAAAGGTAGGACTTGAAATTCGTATAAAACTTTAGTAGTTACAAATGCTAATTTATGTTTATCTTGTTTCTGTAAGGGTATGTGCCTATATCTTGATACAAGATCCAAGGCTGAAAAAACTTTAGCAGTACTTAAATTATCTAATAAAATATCTATTCTAGGTAGAGGCTGTGCCTCAGATTAACAGAGACTTAATTTTAAGGTAATCAATACAAAGACGACTTTTTCTATTTTCATCCCTTTTATTTGCTGAGGAATAATTACTTTTATATGCGGAATAATTACTAGTCAATTCTTTTATTAAACCTGCAGCTAACATATTTTTAATTTGCTTATTTATTTCAATTCCATCGGTTACAGAGGTTCTATAAGCCCTTTGTGAAACTGGTAAATGAGATGTTAAATTTATTCTTGGGGGTTCCATTCTTATTCTACCAACATAATATTTATTTTGTGCAAACACGTAAGAATATTCTGACACCAGAGATAACACAGGTTCAGATAGTTTGTTTTCAGTCAGAGGTTGGAAAATTTCCTCTGAGGTTTCCACTACCTTGACCTTATTGTCACCAGTGTTATTATTTTCCACAATATGTAAATACATGTAATTATAATTAGTATGCAAATTGGTAATAATTTTTTTTGTTTTGAAATATTTTATTTTTATCACAATCTGTAATTAACTTATATAAATTACTATCTGAAAGTCCTAAAATGTTGTGTGGTTAAGGATTATTCATAATATATAATTTAATCTTTTTATTTATTTGGCCAATTTTTAAATAGATGTCACACATTTAGGTTAATTGTAACGTTCCATGAGCTTGTTTGACTCTAATAGGGTTTATATTTTATTTTGTCATGTTAAGTTTAAATAAGTTAAGTTTAAAGTCACAATATCTGCAAATATAGTTAAAAGAGTGAATCCTGTGTCAATAACAATATTTACATTGATCTGCGAGTTATAAACATTTTCCAAGTTAGTTAGACTTGGTAAAGTTGAGATGTGTCCGGACATCAGTAATTATAACTGCACTGGCCCAGGGGCCTCATTAAGAAGATTTTGGCTCAATTGAGAATTTTGAAAACTACCAAAAGAGACTCCTGAGCATGGGGAAGTCAAATTAGGCGTTATTGGAACATTTGCCATAAATTGGGGCAGATTAAAAGGACATACTGGGGTCCAATGCTAAACATTTGGAATGCCTTTTTGAGTACAAATTCTACAAGGAGAAGGCAGTAATCTCTTTTGGAAATGCAAATTATGACTATGGGTATGGAAGTTATTTAAATGTGACCTTCTTGAATTTTGATAATTTAGTCTAAAATAATTTTGTGCTCGGGGTAGAAAGGAGTTTTGGTGTCTATAATCAAAATTATGTCTAGGTTTAAAAAACGCTGGTTGCCTTACTCTTATTCTGGTTTCCATACTCCTGCCTGAATTGGGTTCTGAGGATTCTTCCATTCTCAATAATTTAATTGCTTTTGCCAGCCATTCTGTAGGGGTAGAAAGGGCTTTTATGATTACTAGTTGTTTTAATTGAGTTGGCAGACCATCAGTAAGGCATTCCAAAATCAGTTGTGGATAAAGACCAAATTGTCTACCACAATTTAATTTCTTATGAAAATAGCAACTAATTTGTCAATTTTTGAATCAAATTTAAACTGAGAAAGTTAAAAAAAATTAACAATTCTTGGGTGGAGAAATTGTTTAACTAGTATACACCATAAATCATCAAAATTATCAATATTTAAGCAGTTATTTATGTAATGAGTTAAAGCTGATCCTTTCAAAAATCCGGCAATATTTTTAATTTTTCAAAAATCACTTTTACTATTTTCTTGGCAAATTTTATTAAAATATCCCAACCATAAATCCATTTTTACGCCCATTTTTGGGATCAAAAGGGATTATAGAAGGTTCTTAGGCTATTTCCTCATTTAATGTTTTATCGACTTTATTATCTAAATTTTGACTCGGAAGTTAGAAACCTTTGTTTTTTCTGGGTCAGTCATTTTATCAGATCTAAGTAACATTAAGTATTAAAGCATATGTAAAAAATCAATAAATTTATGCATAACATTTGTTAAAAAATAATTTTAAAGAAAAATTTTAATAAAAAACTAAAAAATTCAATATTTTAAATAATACTATAAAAATATAATTTGTAATAATATCCCAATTTAAATATGAAAAATCAAAAGGAAAAACCCAATATGAATCTTGATTTTCAATTGAAATAGTTGAAGGAGGCTTTTTCTCTTTAAACACAAATCGTTTTATGAAGAATCACTAGATGCACTTTTAAATTTTGAACATTGGACACACAGAAATCACGTTTCTGAAGTTGAATGACTCTTGGCAGGTAAGGGGTTGGAACTTGAAGATAGGAGGAGCACGCAAAAATGGATATGGAGCACAAACACAATGATTTTGAACAGCAGAGCAGGCAATTACTATATTGTAATGATTATATAACTCCCAAGTTATCTGGATTGAAGAAAAAAGCAGTTGAGAATCATATAACACGAATCACGTTTTTTAAATTGGACATTTAATCGCACAAGACAAGGCTTTAACTTCTTTAAGAAATAATAAGGTAAGCGCACACACGGAAATGTAACACCACAGCAGTATTTAGGAATGTCGGTGGAAGTAACAGTATGCATAGCATTTCAGTATAAAAGAAGATGATGTAGCAGGTAACGGTAATACTGTGGGCAATGCAGTCACCGGAACGGGGATAGCATGGGACCCATCCCTTCCGAATCGGGCAACAAGCGACTAGCGAGCACGACCAGCTGCGAATTTTAATTCTTTAAATTCATATGGGGCTTTTGAACAGATATATCCAGTCGGCTTTTAAATATAATGCATTATTATTATATGTAGAAAGCAGAAGGCAGTTTCAAAGACCTAGATGACACTTTGCATTTTTAAGTTCGTTTTATTCCACCATGGAAAGGAGGATTTATGTGCAAGTAAAAGCGAAGAGCACAACAAAGAACAGCACAAAACGGAATGTCGAAATACTTAAGTGTAAAAAGGGGAGGGAAATTATTATCCTTGGTCTTAACTAACAAGATTTTGATGGAGAAAATATTTTTTTCACAATGCCTATACAATGAGATTTCGATAGGGATTTCCACAACACACGCCTAACAGGCAAGGGAAACACAGGTCTCTTTTTAAAGAAATGTGCTTGGCTGGACAGTTTTCATCTCTCATTCGGAGTGTGGGAAAATAGCCAGAGTTTAACTAATTCAGTAATTTTACATAGCTTCTATTGAATTAAATTACTAAAACAAGTGAAAAGGATCCAGAAATATGAGAATAGTTTAGAATGTTGCTAAAGGAAAAATTAGGAAAAAGCTTTGGAAATTAATTAAATTAATAGTTAAATTAAGGGTTTAAATTAAGAGTCAAAAATATCATTACAATCCCCCCCCACCTCAAGACATGGAAGTGCGTCGGGGCCCTTGACACACAACCATGTCTTACAGTGATGTCCGAGTGAGAATTTCAGCTTTAAAGGAGTATTACAAATGATGCCTAAGTTTAAATGAATAATAATAAAGATACTGTAATGGTTACTGTCTGAGCACTTAAAATATCTCGGGGTAGTTTGAAATTAAAACATTCAATAATCATAGACAGCTTTACATAACAAATAAACAAAGACAAGCAATTAAACAAAGACAAGCAATTAAACAGTCATAAAGCCTATTAATGGAACAAGATAAATTTAGCTTTTTACTCGAGGAAAGTCCGACTCGCTCTGGAGGAAGTTCTCTTTGAAGCCACCAGGAGGCGGCAAGGTTGGAATATAGCAGTCCCGCATTTACGGAATATATTGTTCCACTACCTTCCCCCTCTGGTTCCGGAAAAAAGTCTCGTAGAGGGACCAGCAGTTTTTGGTCGTTTGCTTCGTTTGAGAGTTGTTTGTGGTTTGGGTTTAGGATCAAGGGTCCGAGGTCTGCTTCGCTTACGTAGTGGTGTAACAGGAACTGTATTTTCGTTTGAACCCTTTTTTAATGCAGACACATGGTACTGTCCCACTGGTTCTTGGGGTTTGTCAACATGAGCCACTTCATACGATGTTGGAGACCTTAGGGTGTGAATGATATATGGCCCGCCACTTTTATGAAAGAATTTCGCTGTTTTTTGCTTTGGCAGAATTACTTTTCGGGTGTAGCGTAACCCACACTTTATCACCTGGTTCATACTGCGGTGATTTACGCCGTTTTTGGTCCGCATAGGACTTTCTTTAATCTTGTTTGGTTTCGACTCTATCTCGAATATCATTGGAGATACTAGCCAGTCTTTGGAGGTATGGGGTAATTTCTGGCACGTAATTATCATTGGTGACAATTGCACGGAAATTATTTGCCACAACATCCATTTGTTCCTTCAACTCTTCCTTCTTAGCAGGTGACACTCGGTACGGAGGGACAGATACAGGAGGATGATCACCTGCGTTGATGTGGTGTTGGACATACGGAGTAGCCTCTACCCCTGGTTCAAAGATTCTTTCATGTTGTTTCAACAGAGTGTTGAGTTGGTTTCTCTCTTCTTTTGATAGGTGTTGGCCCTCTTTTTCATGTAATTAACAAGTATTTAATTCGACATTAAGTGCGTTCTTAATTGCACACAAATTTGCTTCTTCGGCAAAATCAAAATTTTGACAGGGAAAATCATAGAAAAACCATTTTCGTCTCTTCAGGTCAAGAACAACTCCAACATCTTGAAGGAAATCCGTACCAAGGTGTGTACGATTTTCTTTTGCATGGGGTAATGCAATGAATTTCGTCTTAATGATTCTTCCTTCAAGTCCTACATCTACACAAGTTTGGTAAGCTTCTACTTGACTTTTTCCTCCGTCAGCAAGTGTCATAGTGAGTTGAGTCTTCTGAAAATCTCCACCTTCTTGTTTAAGGATTCCATATAACAGTTCTCCAGCAATGCAGTGACTTGTTCCGCTATCAGCACAAGCAGTTCCCATGATTCCATTTACAGTAATATTCAGCACAGCCAATTGGGTTTTCTTATCGTAACATGATTGAAAGATGACATTTCCAATTCGTGAGGAAGTGTTCGTACTAGATGGATTACATTTAGGGCAGCGAGATTTGATTACACCAGGTTCACTGCAGCCATAACATACTCGAGCAGGCCTGTCCTGGACATCAGAATTGAGTTTATCCTTTTTAGGATAGAAATTACTCTTTTTTGTAAAAGATGGAGGTTCGGAGGTTTCACCTTTCGAATTGAAAACTTTCTTCTTGACATAGGATATGTCTCGCTTTAATGTAGTCCTCGGGTTGTCGTTAGCATCGAGCTTATCGGCTAATTCCTCTGGTGAATTCCATTCAGTCCATTCACCAATAAAATGATTTCTGAAGTCTTCCGGCGTTTTCTTTTTAATTTGATCCGCTATGATGAGGGATTTCCAATCTTCAAATATTTTGACGTTTAACGAATCCAATCATCCTTCGAAATAGCCACGTAGTTCAAAGTAAAAATCTCTATAAGTCCCTTCTGGTGTTTTTGTGTGCGTAGCAAATAATTGACGAAATCTCTCAGCAGATAACTTGTAGCGTTTCAGAAGCATGGTTTTAACGTGCTGATAATCTTTAGATTCTTCTTCGAAATCTCTGGCTATAAGCTTGGCCATTTCTGTGGGTAATACTCCCATCAAATAAGTAACCCACTGAGTTTCTGGCAGTTTCAAAAATCTCAACTGCCTTTCGAAAATATTCAGGTATAATGCAATATCACCTAAGCTGGGATCGAAACTAGGAATAAGTTTCTTTAATTCATATTTTGGGATGTCATCGTTATCTGTCGTCTGAGAAATTCCACTATCATTACGATTTTTCTGCGCTTCGAGATTCAATTTCAATTTCTCCGGCTCATATTCTCTTTCTTTGTCGAGTCTAGCTTGATCTTTTACACGCTTTTCTTCCTTTTCTTTAGTCTTTTTGTCATCTACAATGTTAGATAACAACGCTTTCACTGTGTCTTCTTTGTATCCAGGCAAATTCAATATTTGCTCCGAAATTTGCAGAATTTTGAGACCCTGGACCAAGACCAAACCCATTTCTTCAGCCAAAAACCTCAATTCTCAAATCCTCAAATCTTCTTTCTTTGCTTTGGCAAGAAAAACTATTTTGTTAAAAAAACCCACTAAAGTTTGATATTTTAAAGTTTATTCAGAAAGGATAACACAAAATTATCTAAATATAAAACACTTATGCACAACTTTAAAAATTTTTACAGTGTATTTTGACATTGAAAAACCTATAAATTAGAATTTAAGATCTTTTATTGTATTTGAAATTTGAGTAATCGATACACCGATTAAACAAACTCAAAGTATAAAGAAAACAACTTTGCAATACACTGAAAAATTTAAACACATTCATATATTCCTCATAAATATTAAACATTAATATAATATTAAATTGACTTCACAAATTGTTTTGTGTGTTTAGCATGTATTGAAAAGAAATCGTGACGCTTCTATTTAAGATTGATCAAATGCTTGATAAAATAATGTTATTCATTACTTCAAAATATATGCTGTCAGGGTCACTAAATTTTAAATTTATGTTTATTTAAATTCATTCTTTAATTTGTTTTTATATATTTCCTGTATGGCAACCAAAAATATTAAAGTAGTTTCTTTTGTTGTTTTTTATGGGTTGGCAACGGGAAAAAAAGAAGAGGGGAGAATAAAGTTGACGATGTGATTGTTTAGAATTGTGTGTGATTTAATAAGGAAAGTTTTGATGTTGAAAGTTGTGAGTTGAAAGAAATGTTTAATAAAGAAGATTATTTTTTTAAAGCTTGAACTTTATTTGCCTACACGTAAGCCATGACATAAATGCGCGGGAATAACCCAATGGATTTCGAACGAATTTGAAGAAGTGATCCTCGAAAGGATTTCGAGAATTTGAAGAACTCCAAAATTTCTAATATTTCGACTCTAGTGAAGAGTAAGCTGTTTTTATTATTATAGAGGTTGTTGAAAGAAAGTATATAATTTATAATATTTATTGAAGTTTATTTAGAAGAGTTGGTTTAGAAATGGCGTTTTTAGGAAGATCAAAGAAGGTAGATTTGCAGTGGTTGGCGGAGGAATTAGGAGAAACTATTACGAAAGATATGAAAGTTGTTGATTTAAAAAAGATATTACTAGGAAGTACGGAGTACGAGGAAGAGTTTGTGAAAGAATTATTAGAAAGAATAGTTAAGGAAAGAGAGGAAGGAATTAAGCGTCAAAATGAGTTTGAATTAGAAAGGAAGAGACAAGAAAATGAGTTTGAATTGGAAAAGAAGAGACAAGAAAATGAGTTTTTATTAGAAAAGTGGAAGATAGAGGCATCGTTTGTGAATAGTGGTGTTGGAAGAGAAATGAGTTCTCAAAATGAAAGGATGCAAGAACAAGTTGGATTACAAAGGTTAATGCATACCTTTGATCCCAAAGAAGGTGATATAAGTGTTTATCTAATATTATTTGAAAGACAAGCACGATGAGTGCAGATTAAAAAGGAAAATTGGGTAACTAATCTAATTAGACTATTGCCGTTGGAAATGGCGAATTTAATTGCCCGGAAATATGAAGAAAAGGCAAATGATTATGAGCATGTGAAGAGTATATTATTGAAAAGATTTAAATTGAGCCCGGAAGCATTTAAAATAAAATTTAAAAGTCATTGTAAATCGTCTGAAAATACTTGGCGAGATTTTGGGTTTGAGTTGGCGAATTATTTCAACGAGTGGATTATGGGATTAAAAATTAATGATTTTGAAAGTCTGAAACAACTTGTTATTGTGGAGCAGATGAAGGAACAGGTATCGAGAGATATTCAACAACATTTTATTGATTATTGGATTAAAATTATTACAGTTGATGCTCTTTCTGAGAAGTTAGATGAATATGAAAATGCAAGGCAATATAATAAAGCCTCTTTGTATCCATCGTATGGAAATTTCCGCCAAGAAAAACAAAGCTATTTTAATAAAAGAAATCATATCTTTGGAGAAGAATATAGACAAGAGTCGAATAATCACAGGAGATTTGATAAGCGAAATTCTTTCAAAAACCCAGTTACGTGCTTCAACTGTGGGCGAGCAGGACATTTGGCCAGATTTTGTCGGGATAAGAAAGAAGGGAGAGGAAGGACTGAGGTTAAAGTGGCGGAAGTCAAAGTTCTTGAAGAAGAAGAGAGCGAAAGCAAAGTAGTTACTGCGAGATTCAACGGTGAGGTTGTAATAGAAAATCAGAAAGGGGTTGCTGTTCAGCCAAAGATGTCTGATCTTAAAATAGTAAAAATTTCATATGGAGGAACTGAGTACGAAGCTATTGTAGATTCAGGAGCACAAATAAGTGTGTTTAGAAGCAGTGTGGTGGGTAAAGAAGTAGATTCTAAAGGATACATAATGCTGCAACTTGCGTTTGGTACGTGTTTAAAGGCTGAACTAAAAGAAGTGGAAATTGGATTAGTGACGAATTCGTATATTACACCTGTAATTAAGACGATAGTGGCAACTCTGGATGGACTAAATGCTGACATATTATTGGATATGGAAACGTATGAAGCATTGAAGGAACAAAAGAGAATGTACAATCTAACTGTCACAGTTGCTGTGAACTTAAGATCAGATGCTCAAAATGAAACAGTGAATGTGAGTGTGAATAATGAAATGGAAGAAGGGGAGCCGATAATAGGGAAGTATGATGCTGAAGAGAATAACAGAAATAAAGCAGAGATCTTTAAGAATCAACAAAGGAGGTGCAATACTCTTCAAGAAGCATGAAGATTGGCTAAGCAAAACAAAGGAGGATATGTGTTGGAGGATAATATGCTATACCATGAAGAGATTATGTGTGGAAATAAGGTAAGACAGTTATTGATTCCTGAAATTAGAAAGAACAAGATACTAGAAATTGCACATGAATCAGTATTTGGAGCACATTTAGGAGCTCGGAAAACAATTCAGAGGATCAAATTCTCATTCTATTGGCTAGGTATGAGCAAGGAGATTAGAGCATATTGTAGTTACTGTCATGGTTGTCAATGCAGAAAAGTAAATCGTCTAGTTGATAAGATTCCAATAACACCTGTATGTCGTCCCGAACTACCATTCCAAGTGGTAAATGTAGATCGAATAGGTCCTGTAGAACCAATATCATCACAGGGACATAAGTATATTTTGTGTTTGATGGATCAACATTCTAGATGGCCAGAAGCAGTCCCTCTAAAATCTTTGACGGCTAAGAATACGTGTGAAGCTCTGCTGGAAATTTTCAGTAGGACCGGAATTCCCGAAGTGATTGTAATGGACAATGCAACTAATTTTACATCAAGTTTAACGCAAGAGTTTTTAAAAACTTTAGGAGCTTGTCCACGCTTTTCAACACCGTACCATCCGGAAGGAAATGGTTTAATTGAGAGATGGAATCAAACTTTTAAGAATATGCTGCATCACACTATCAGAGAGGAAGGAAGAAGTTGGCATAGACAAATACCATTTTTACTATGGGCTTATAGAGAAGTTCCAAATGCAACGACAGGTGTTCCACCTTTTCTGCTGATGTATGGAAGAGAACCAAAAGGTCCGCTGTCGATATTAAAATCAGCTTGGACTGGTGAGATATTATTACCTTTATACCTGAAAGGATCAATAGAGAATTATTTGAAGGAGTTAAGAGGAAAGTTAGAGGTAGCAACAAGAAAAGCAAAATTGATAAGTGAGGTACAACAAAGTTAGTACGCTGAATATTACAATATTAGAAAGAAACCTCGAGAATTTATACCAGGAGATCAAGTGCTTGTATTAATACCGAACTCAACCAATAAACTTTATGCTAGATGGATAGGTCTTGTTGAAGTTGTGAGGAGAGTAAAATCAAATTCCTACTATTTGGGGATGCCTGAAGGGAATTTAAGATTGCTCCATGTAAACAAGATGAGGGAATACAAAGCAAGAATTCAGACTGTTGGAGTGGTTTATGATATTGATGAGGAATTTGGTGAGATATACGAAACACCAAAACTTTCAATAGCTGAGAGAAATGATGAAGCATTAGAAAGAGTGAATGTTGAATACCTAACCGAGACACAACAAAAGCAGTAGAAGGATTTACTATATCGATACAAAAC
>JAOUZG010037629.1:0-10271 GCA_026289955.1 Argiope argentata
AAATTATTATATTTCTTCGGAATATTTAGTGTCTAGTTCATGCAGATGCGCAGAAATTCTTTTATTTCATAGCATTGTGGTTTTAGACTGGGTTTTCATTACACTAAAATCTTAAATTTGATGGCAGTGTTAAAAATCAACGATCTCTCATCTATTTAAATGCTACGTGTCCTGGTGGATAGAACGACTGGCCGAATTGTTGTTTTATGATGGTCTTGAGTTCGATTCTCAAAATATTTAAATATTCTTTATATTTTCTTTTATTAAATTTTCATCTTTACTTCCAATTACGAATTCTCTATTTATTCTGAAATACAGATCTATCGATTTTTAGTTGCTACCGTGATTCAGGACCTTTAATCAAAATAGTACCAATAAAATCATATGAAGGATTTGATTCTCACTTCTCTGAAAAGTATTGATTACTAGAATTTTTGATATTCTTTACATAAAATCCGGTCACAAAATATTTGTCCTAGCTAGATTTATTAAGTATGTATTATTTATTGAAATGTTAACTATCAAAATAAATTTTGATTATGATTTTTTGTTAAAAAATCGTGTTTCCCTTTCTTTTTTTAATTCCCACTTATAACTCCCACTCTCCCTACATATGTATACATCTTGTTCAAATTTTCAATTGTAAATAAAATACTTTTTATTCAACCACTGAAGTTCAAATAATTTTTTTAAAACTTGCAGTTAATGACATTTTATGTTAATACAGTTTTTTCAAGCATTAATTCATTAAAAACTAACTTCCTCTGAAAAAAAAAAAAAATCCCCTTTTCACCGTCTAAATAAGTAACAAATTCAGTTCGTTTTTTACTAACACGAATGAGGTTAAGCTTTATATTCTTTTGGTTGATTATTTTAAATGACTATGTTTATTTTCTTAATTTTTGATGCATTTAAAATTAAACATCGTTAATTAATCGAATTTTCAGATTCATTTTGAAGTACTTTAAAATTAAAATAATACAGAATAAAGTAAATAAAATATTTATAATCTGTATTGCATTACCCCAACTGGTGTAGAATAGTTAGCGCCCATTGGGTGAGTTCTGATTTTAATTATATACAAACTTGATTTTGTTTCGGCCCCTTATAGTTTTTTTATCAATTATTTATAAGAATTGTAATTATTTAATAAAAACTAAAATAAAACTTTTCTTTGTTGACCCAATTAAGGAATTGACTGAATTTTTTAAATTTACTAATTGTTTAAAATAAAAATCTGAGACTGAGATAAAGTAAACACTAAAAGCAAATTGAACTTCAGTGATAATTCTATTAGCTTTGAGTTCATTTATATTATATACTGAATTATTGATATATATTTCATCATTTTGAAGAAAAGAAACTTGGACAGAAGATATCTTCATTTTTATTCAATATAAAAAAAATATATCGTTACAGACAAGATTAAGTCCATATGCTAAATTACCAATCACTAGGAAATCACAGCTTTATTGGGGGAAAAAATTACATAATCCAAAAATTGATGGTAAAGCATGAATAGTTTTCAAACAATGGAAAATAACTTATACAAAATTTTATAATTCAGCAGACGAAGAAACTTCAACTATTCTATGCCATTTCAAATAACAGAACTATTAGAGTATGTACTATTCAAGACAACTAACAATCACAGTCTTCAGTTTATTTAGTAACTTATTTTAAAGCAATGGAAAATGATGACAAAATTCATTTTAAAAAAGCAGCAAAACATAAAGATATATACATTAAAACAAAACAGGAATTTACACAATATTTACATGTGACATTTAAGTGATATTCTTCTAAATAATATTATATTTATTTCCATGAAATAAGAAGTTTTTAAGAAATAATAATCCCAAATTTAAAATATTGAATACATAAAAAATTAAAATATTGAGAGGAATGAAAACATTGAATATCAACTAATTCTGCCATTTCACAACAATTTTATTCCACAATAACAAGATATCTTATTCCAACTTTTAATTCATAAAAACAATTAAAACTAAGTATAGTCAGAATTAATAATAATAATAAAACCTTATTTATAACACAACTTATTAAAGAATTCCTTTGTACAATTTTAAGAAAGTATTTCATATAAATAATTTTAAATTTTAATTCATAAGATTATTTATAGCAAAATATACAAAAACATTTAAGATTGATTAAATATCAAATTACAATATGTACAAATAATTTCATTTATTTAATCTGTAGTGAATTCAACTTTATTCTATAACAAAGCAGTTCATTATTACTTAAAACCCTATATCAATATAAAATAGTCATTCTAATGCATAATCATCATTAGAGAAGCAATTTTTTATGAAGGATCTTCCAAAAATATGAACTATCAATGATGTTATGGAATATAATACCATTTAATTTATTCAAAATCTTGCCAATATATATTCTAATTCCCCATGCATAATAAAGAAAATATTCAATCACAATTCAATTTTCTGCATTTTAAAAGAAATGACAAATACTCAATTACAAAATACAAAGCTACAGCTTTAGACTATAGATAGCAATATCACATATTTATTTTAATAACCATTGTTAACTCGAGAAAAAGAAAGCATTCATTATAAGGAGTTCTGAGTTAAAAGAAGATCATGCAATAAATAATTAATATACAATGAAGCTTGAATTAATTCAAAACTGACGAGAGGCACAATAATAAGAATAAAAATCAATCCATCCAAAAATTTTGAATCATGAAAAATATGGACTAAAAAAGAAGACAGCAAATGTAGTAACATAATTTTAATATTTAGTTAGTTTTAAACAAATAATATGCAATTCAAAGCAAAAGTATAAAAAAAATTATAATATCATAAGAATAATTATAATTAAATACTGCAAGAAATTTAAAAATAATTTTAAATAACTAAACAGTACAGCAAACTTTAAATGCTACAATAGTAGCATAAAATTTTAAAATAAACAGATAAAAATCATATCCAATGTGCTTAAAAAATAATAATTTATAGATTTTTTATTTGCTTTTTCAATTGATATGTACAACATTCAAGCACTCAACACAATCTGGAGGTTTAAGAAATCATAAACTTAATCACTGTAAATATAAATATATTTAACTTATAAAGCAATTAAGAAATAAAAATATTATTTGCCATTTTCAGTTTTATTTTGATTTAAACAAACAAAAATTATGATCTGAATAATATTTCATTATTATGCTAGTTAATAGAAATTCTAGTGATCAGGCAAATTCAAATCAAAACATTTAAAAGTTAAGTTAATTTGTATCAATTTCAGTAACAATAAAATCCTTTTAATTAAAATTTAATTTGAGTAATATGTTAGAAAGAATTTTTTAAATACTGAAAAGTTTCTAAAATCAATGATTTTTAATTAGTAATTAGATATGATATGCAGTTAATTTTGTTTCTTTCATATAAATATATATATATATAACATGGTTATTTTGAAATACAGCAAAAGTAAATGTTAAGAAATATAAACATGTATATGCACACAGATGGAATTGTTTTGCTTTCTTGGTCATTAGAAACACATTTTTTTTGTCTATAAATATCAACATTATTTCTAACATGTAAGATCATTTTTGCATTATAGGTCTAACACATTTACTCCAAGTAATTTCATAAATGCATCAAAAAATAACTATAAAATTCTTTTATTTTTATAATTTTCAAACTAGCTATTCTTTTTGGATTCTTTAAAGCAGAATTTCTCTTGAATTAAAAAAAAAATATTCTTCTTCTACATAAGAAGTTTTTTTTTTAAATAAATTTTCTTATCAGCCTTATTATACTCCTTATTCAAAATGACAACTTAGTACCAGTTAAATAATTTTGAGTTGAAAAAGTTCAATTAAAAAAAAACCTTTAAGCATTTCATACAATGGCCTTCTTCATTTCAAAAAGAACTAATACTTTTAAAAGTATTTATGTAAGTTGCAATGGATAACTACTGTAAATTTCAATCAGTAATTCATTTTGTCACGAGAATCAATAAATGCCTGATATAAGCATGATCCAATTAGCCAAAGATTTTCTAATTAAAAATATTTACATTATAGAAGAAAATGGATGTTTGATTATATATTAATATGTATTTCAAATTCAAATTTAATTAAAAAATACAGAAGTGTGCCATTGATATCAATATTAAAGTTGTATTATTTTTAAAAAAATTAGACAAAACAGATTCACAAATCAAAAGCAAATTAATCTATTTCTACAATGCTTAGGTATTTATTGAGAGCAATATATACAAATGAATATATCATCAAAATGATAAATATTCTTTCTTATATAAAATTTATATAATCGCAACTATTTAAGTGTTGAAATGCACATTTATATTAAACTCATTATTGCATTTCACTACTTAAGGGAAATAATGAATAATTAGTGCTTCTAAATACTATAAAATTTTTAAAATGTTCTTTTATGATTAATATTGAAAAATTTATCAATAATATAAAATTAATTGACTGCGATTAAAGTATGAGTAGTTTCATTAACAACCATTGACAATAATTTTAGAAAAAAAAAATTGATTACAATACCAATTGCAGTTAATCCCTAAACTGCCAACAGAATCTTATACAATTCACATTCCATTGCCACCTAATTTTAAATGTTTGGAATATATACACTTGAGACAGTCAGCACATATATTTTATATATATAGAAGCTGAAGCAGTTAATGGGTAAATACAAAACAGCTTCAAACTGCAATGCTGCTTCAAAACTCAAGTCTTTTAAAAACTAAAACTCAAATACAAAGTTTGGATAAACCAGATTTGGACATCGGACAGCACCTGAATTATCCTTGAGCTGGTAAAACAATAAATAAAATATACAGTTTTAAGAATAAGAAGCATGTTTATATTAGTTTCCAAATTTAAAATGTTTTTCTGCAAATGTTTTCTCTTGTCATATGATAAAATGAAAAGAGTGATTACAGACATTATCATAACTGACAATTAGGAAAGACTACTACTTATTTTCCTCAGTAGCTTTTTCTGGTGATTCTTGTGCATTTTGTTCACTGACTTCATCATTAATCCCATTCTGTTCATCATGTGCATCAGCATCATCCTCAAGATTATTTACATCATTTTCTATCTTACCAACTTCTCCTTCGTCCCCAGGATTGTTATGCATTTCAATGAGGATATCTTCAGGATCAGGGGCACGTGGCAAAAATTCTTCGCCAGGGCATATTGCTGTAAAAATATCATGTGCCTGGAAAATTTAAAAGAAAAAAGCAAAGAAATTATTTATATATATATTAAAAAAAATAATCGTAATAGAGTAAAATATAACATAGAATGCTTAAAATCAAATTAAATTGATAAAACTTTTCCTCTTCATTTCAAATTGTTTTTATTAAAGTACACATCTAATGTAGGCTGATTTTAAATTGACTTATTGATTTGACAGAGCAATTCTGTATAAAATTGTATGCACCAACATTTGGGATTTCCTGGTCAATCCCGTTACAATTATAGAGAAAATTTAACTAATTTTTACATGCTATAAAAACATACACTCTATATCTTAAATATGATCTTGTTGATGATTCATTACAAATGAATTGTAAGAATGGGATTTTCAAAACAAACCAGACTTATTACATCAGATTTTTATTACATTCATTACTCTTTAATCTATACTTAAAAATAAAGAATAATTTTATAAGTTTATGAGAGGAATATAAAATTTAGCTCTTAAAAGTGTAATCTAATATTGGAGATTTTAAACCAAAGCTTAGGATAATTCATGTAAAATTAGAAGATTATTTTAGCAAGTGTTATTTATTTGGAAGACATAATAGGTTAATAAATCAAAGAGTAAAGGCAAACATGCATGAATGGCTGGGAACCTATTTTTTTTTATTTTTCTCAGAAAGGGTAAATAACAAATAATAGGTTGGTAAAAATAAATGATCATTAAGAACTTCTTCCTCCATCCTAAATATATATGCAAATAATTATCAACAAAGTAGACATCAATAAATTTTGGGGTTTGAAGACAACACCAAAATCAGACAAACTCTGACAAATTCGAGTATCTATTCTCCAATTTTGGTATTTGACAGAATTTGTTTAAATGTTGATAAAGTAAAGCTGAAAAAAAAAGCACTCTTAATACTTTTAAGGTCATTATCAACATAAAAATTGTCAACATTTTTTGTTATTGCTATTAACTTGAGGATATTTAATTTGCTTTTTATATTAATTTCTTTTAAAAGAGTTATATACTGAAAAAGATTATATTTTAAAATAAATTTGAAGATGTAACAGAATATCTGCAATGCAATTTCAGTTCAGGATTAACATTCAAGAATTTTTGCTGACAATCAAAATCTTAAAAGATCAAAATCAAAATCTCATCTTCCATCTTTAAAGAGAGAAAGGAAAAAGGAGTGTGTGGTGGGGGGCAATACAACTTGTTATGTTAAAAATTTGGCAAAAATTATAATAGTTCAGTTTAATAATTAAAAAAATAATTATCTTAAATTTTAATGCAATAGACTTACACAAAGAAAAGTATTAATTTATAAATCAAGAAAATTAAGTATAAGCCGAGTTTCATGCTAAAAGTAAACATGTATTTTACATTTATATATGAAATAATTGAAATCATTATCAAAGCTTTTTATTATGTATTTACATGTTTATCATATATCTTTTAAGATTATGAAATTTAAACTTATTTGCAGTTAATCAAAAGAAACATTTTATCTATTTATAATATCAATTAACAGTTACACATGTGATAACCAGTCAAAGAAATTAATGACATAGAGACACTTGATATAGAAATGAATCATTTGCTTATTGAGTATGAACTTCAATAAATAACAAGCAATAGAGCACAAGTAAATTTTGAAGAATCAACAGTAAAAAAAATATATGAAAGTAAGAATCTTTCTAGTTATACTTTTATTGTTTTTCCTTCTTTAAATTTTTTTAATGCTTTCAATTATTATTTCTTTTTCTAATTTCAATAACTATTTTTAATATAAGTTTCATATCTAAATTTTAAGAAGAATCAAAAACAAATTCAAAATCAAAACAGATTTTTCTAGTTGCACACTTTTCACCCTTATGATAATAGAACAGCAAAAGTAAAAGAGTGTACAATTTTCTTCCTCTAAAATCATACTAAATGGAAAATGGTTACACCAAATGTCTTAATATGACAACTAAAAATACCTACCTCCTTCACAGCATGCTCATAATCTAATTCTAGATCAGGGGATGAAGTTAAAAAAAATCCTGATGGAAGACCTTCATTCAAAACAAGAGTTGAAGTATCCCTCTGGTTAAAGTAAACACTGTACAGAACATTGGGCTTTTGATTCTGCTCATCTTCAGAAGTATCTAAATACAAAATATTAATTAATCTATAAAACTGCATTATATAATCTATAAAGCTGAAATGAATGGGGAAATAAACACACATTATTTTTATACTTTATGTAGACTGCTAAAACACACACATGAATTTTGTGTAAATTAGATATAAATATTGTATATATTTCTGAATTGTTGTGTAAATAGTTTAATTCTATAAAATTGTAATGGAATCGAGGGTCAGCGAAAAAAGACCGTTCTAAGGGAATTTACAACAGAAGATCACCATATTTCATCACTTTAGCAATATTGGTGCAGTGGCAACATATTGAGGTTGCTCATGGTTTTTTACTACACGCAAGATGTATAGTAGAAGCTAAGAAATAAAGATCTGTTCTTATAAAATAGTGGAGATATTTCCAGACGTACCTGGAAGAAACACGCTGTTTCTAGGTGGGATGCACTTCAGTGGGATGCTATTTAAGACTCACCTTAAAGGCGGGCAGTTAGTAGAGTTCAGAGACAAATTACATAATTAGCTGAGTTTAGAGAGACTGTCTCTTCACTCGTTGCCGGACAAATTTTAAGTTGCAAATATTTAATATGCCTTTTCACAGACAATAAAGCCTGCATCTTCTTAGCAATATTGTTTGAGAATTATTATTATTTAGTAACAATATGTATACACATATAACTAACCTTCATTTTCATTTGAAAATAACAGCTCAACTGCACTTTTAAGATCATCTTCAGCAGTTGCATTTGAAGATCGGCAAATCATATAAACCATATCTAAAACATAGATTCAAAGAAAATTATTTACATATGAAATGAAAAAATAATAATTTTAAATTTGATCAAAGCATTTGTAATCATATGAGTTTTGTGCCATTAAACAGTTTATAATATACTGACGTGAAAAAAGTAATAGGATATCTAATAATGTATCAAACTTCAGTAACTCAATGGATGCAACAAATCGTTGGAAGTCCCTAGTAGAAATATTAAACTATGTACATCTAGAGAAGCCCATAACAGTGAAAGTGTTGCCAGTGAAGAATTTTGTGCAATAACTGATCTCAATTTTTTTACATAAATGTTCGAAAGGTTTCATTTAGGATAATTTAGGTAACCAAATCATTCATCAAATAGTTTTTCAAATCCATATTGAACAATTATGACCAGTGACATGGCATATTGCCATCCATAAAAAATCCAACATTGTTTAAAGTTCGAGAATGGTTGCACATGATCCCCTGGAAGTCAATCAAAACAATTTCCAGTCAATCATCTATTCAACTGGACCAGAGGACTTAGTCCATTTTATGCAAAAACAGCCCATATCATTATTGAGTCACCATCAGTTTGTGCTATGCCTTATTTATTGATAACTTGAATTAATGTTTTCAAGGGGCCTACATCACATTTGAACTTGACCTATTAAAGTTGTAATTCAACTTATTAAACCCAGGTTTTCCAGTTACTGAGGGTCAAACTGATAAGACCATAAGCCTAAGAGAGGCAAATGATGCCATGCTGTTAAATAAGGGTACTCAAGTTGTTTTTCTGCTTTTTCAGCCCATTAAAGTAAATTTTCTTCTGCTACCATAACTTATTAAGTTTTTAAAGTCTATCAGGCACAGGGCTGTTCCAATGGACACATCTGTCATATGTAGCACAATGATTCTAGTGGGTTTATTTTTCACTAAGTGTTTCTTCCCTGTTAATATTGAAATTTTACACATATGTTGCTGGTATCTGTAATTAAGTGCATGTAGTTTACCACAGTGTTGACTCTTGTAGGAGGCTTGCCTGAAATTAGGTTTTATCGGCATACTCCTTATACTGTGAACTTGGGAATGTTACATTTTCAAATGATTTCTGAAATGGAATGTCCCATGCCTTTAGCTCTAACTATCATTAAATTTAAAAATCTGTTAATTCCCATTGTGCAGCCAAAATTACCTTGGAAATATTTTCACATGAATAGAAATAAAAGCCCTGCCAGAGCACAGCTCATTTATACATTTCGGGCACTATACTACTGCTATCTGCATATTACTATTCCATGACTTCTAGCATCTCAATGTATACAGCAATTACAGAGCATAAATATATTTCTTTGGTAAAGAACTGTTTAAAATTAAAAATAATATGATTTCACTGAAAGTATTTCTAACCATCAACCACCTTTTACAAAATCCAAGGTACAAAAGTGTGTAAAAAGCTTTCTTACATAAATCTTCAGGGCAAACATAGTTTTTGGATCCAAATTCTAAAACAGTAACAGGGCTTTCTACTCCGGTTTGTGGTGGAATTCTCAACAAAGTGTTCTAAATTAAAAGAAGGGGGGGAGTATATGATATTTATAATTTGAATAATGTTAATAAAAAGTAAAAACTAAAGTAAATAATAAAATAAAAGATTATTAAAAGACAAAAAATAAGAGATACCTCTTTGTTTTCAGATGGGTGTAAAGAAGCATCTGTTATCAATATAGCTCGAGATATCCTGTAATAGCATTAAAAAATTATTTATTAAAATAAAAAGATACAGTATTTTATATGGTTTCGAAAATTGATTGTATTACAATAAATTTATCAGAAAATTATAAGTAATATTTCTTTTTTCTTCTATTTCCCCCTTCTAAATTATAATTTCTTTCTTATTATAAGTTATTAAAGAGCCTTAACAGAGAAACGTAACAGAACTATATAAATGCCATGGCATTAAATCATTTAAAAATAAAGCCATATGATTTCATTCATCATTAGGCTTTCTTAAAAAAAATGAAACATACAACATTTATGCATCCAAGATAGAGAAACTCAATCAGTCCAAAAAGGGTATGCAATCATTTACAAACAGTTGACAATAAATGCTTTCATACTTGTCATATTTT
>JAOUZG010037629.1:10671-40166 GCA_026289955.1 Argiope argentata
ATTTTATATTATTGTTTGAAAAAATGTTCTTATTATATTTTGAATAATAAGTTCTTGATCTCATTTTTTTTAAATGCTGATCCAATTCCAAAATTCTCATAGATCTATAATTAACCAGAAAGACTTTTTTTCCCATATAAGTCTGCATTTTCTACAATTATAAATATAAAACATGATACTTTCATTATCAGTATCACAGATTTAATTGCTAATTTTACAAAGAAGCGAATTTGATATGTTAAGAAACAAGCAAGAGTAATAAATGGATTTATATAAAAATCTTCTTGGTGTGTAGCACAAATGTAAACACTAACCTTTGAGGTAAAACTGCTGGGATAAGCTCACATGGAGCATAGCTTGATTCCATAACAAGCCACCTGGAACACAAAAATAGTAAAAATTACAATAAAAACTTTATTGATCATAACATAGATGAAAATACACTTCTTCCATAATTAGTCATAGAGTTGTAGAAAATTTGTAATGCTACTTTTTAGTTTTTTAAATTTCCAATTTATCCTTTTCAAGGGGAATGCTTGTTTTCCTCAATTAATAACAAATAATTAGTATATGGTTTGTTATTCTACAAAACAGAATGATCGGGCTAAACCACCAAATTTGGCACAAATACACTCTGAAATGGGAAAATGTTCATCTGAGAGTGATTTTTGTTTTCAAAATTTAAATTTACTTAATTAAAAATTAAGCAAGATTTTGCAGGATAGCTCTGAAGCTATTAATGCATAAAATTTATATTTATGCTATTTTAGATACTAAAATATTGTCTTTTTAATAGTAACAAAATTATTGCTAAATATTTTCTCTCTGAATTCCGCCCCCTCCCTCTTTTCTCCATCATTGTGAACAATATTCACTGTTACACTGTAATTGAAACTATCTTCACTGTTTCATTAAACATTTAATCATATGATTTTCCATTCTTAAAGTTAAAGAAAGTTTCTATTTATTTTTTATGTAGTCTATGAGCAGAATAAGAAAGTACAATTACAGAGTTAAATGAAATGCATACAGTTAGAAAATGGATTAATAGGAAAGTATACTTTAATAATATAAGATTTCAAATGTATTCATACCATTAATCATTGACACAATAAATAAAATTATAACACAATAAAAATAACACTGCTTTTGTATCTCTCAGAATTTTATGCTTAAAAGTAGTTTGAGTAATAAGCATTAAATCATGCATATAATTTTAATTAAAGGTAAACACAACTAATATTCCCGACAAACCACCTCATTCTGCTCATATTAAAACATTCATAGAAGAGGGATATTCCCAAGCTACAAATACTTGTCATAAATCAATATCAAAGGAATCTTTATCAATACATAAAATTTTTATTCATATATTTGTTTAAGAAGTATTAAAACAATAAGATATTTATTATTCTACATATTCCCTAGTTATAAATAAAAAATGCATCCACATTTGCATAAGTAGTCAATCAATCAGATTTTTATTTAAAGATAATACACTTAAATAAAATGAAAAAATAACTTTCATTTCAATAATTCTCAGTATGTTACCATTTTAAAATTTATTTTTTCAATATATAAAAATTTAAGGTAAATAACATATATTTGCATATTAATTTCATATGTAGAGTGATAATTATATGTTATTAAATTATTTTAATTATTAGGAAAAGATAATTCCTTCTAAAATATTTTATAAAAATTCAAGATATCAGCTTGATCATTTATCAAGATCAGTTTCCTCACTTATGCATATGTATGTGCACACATACACAAACAGAAATAATTCATAGAATAAATTACAGTAATTAGGTTTTTTTTTCTTTAATTTTTCATCCATAAAAATCAGTGGAAGATTTAACAATAAGAAAATAGTGACACAAGCCTTTTTCATGAATATCCAAATGAAAACAAATGATTGATTGAATGCTTGATTAATGAAAGACAGTAAAAATGTAACAATACCCATTTCATTAAATAAACAAAAAATTAATAAACTTTTTCATGTTATTATATTTATACTAGTAGTAATTGCTGTTTAATAATATTTTATACAGATATGTTCAGATAACACATTAATAATTTTAATTGTATTTTACAGCAGAAAAAGCTACAATTTTTATTGAACAAAATGTCACAATGTTTAAAATTAGCATAACCAAACACAAAATGAACTTTTTAAATGGTAAAGGTTCCATAATTTCTTTCAATCACAAGTTACTATGAGGGGGAGTGGTAACTCATCATAGCTTTAGAAAAAATATCATATAACATTTTGTATCTAAATTTCATTTCAGTATGGATATGCATGATTGCACTGATTAAAACAATTCAAAGAATAGGATTAAAACTATTTGGAAAAGTAAATTGATATGATATAATAAATATGATTGTCTACTTACTCACAACCAATTCTTTGTCCCATGGTAACAATACCACAGCATTTATTATCTTTATTAAATAGTACACCATCTACTTTTCTTTTAAGATAATACATGCCTTCATATACAGCACACAATCTGAAATATATGCATATAATAAGAAAGTACATAGTGCTATATTGCTAAATTTAAATTTAGTGAGAAATTTGCTTCAGAAAAAACTTACACCATAATAAATTATTAAAATCTAGTTACCTCAAATAAACAAATTTCCTTCCAACTTCATTGTTACTTACCGGCAAAAGCATTGAGGTAGTTCTGCACTTCCATAACATGTGCAGATGAATGGTGTTTTGCCATACCGTCCTAAAGACTGAAGAAACTTTTGAGTTGCTTGAAGACCCTAAATAAAGGAATAATAATTTCTTTTTAATGAATAAGTTAAAAAAAATGCTTTTTACTTTAATACAAAAGATTAAAAAGTCATTCCCATATTAAACAGTAAGGTTTAGATATTAAATATTAAAATTACTAAAAGAGAGAGCTCTTTCCTTAAACTTATTTATATGAATTAAAGAAATGACATGATTCAGAACAAATATAATAAATGCAATGCTTTTTTTTTCTCTGAAAACTTCTCAATGTCAAATTCAAAAAATTAACAATACAAAAATAAAATTGTTTTACATAACTTTAAAAAAACCCATTTCTCTATAATTTCAAATTACAATAAAACATAGATGTTTAAAAAGAAAATACAATATATTGTTCCTCTAAACATCACCTCTCAGTTCTATTTAATACAACACACATAATTATGAATTACTTTTTTTATTTTGTGGTTTAACAATAAAAGTTCAAAGATATTTTTTTAAGAATGCATACCTATGTGTAATATATGAAAAGTAATATATATGTAGATTACATGGAAAATTCTTTAAAAATGTTAGTTGATAGTCAAGCACAGAATAATAAACCATATAGATGGGACAGAATGTTACTATGTTTCTAGATTTAATCTCACTCCTATTAAATAATAAATTATTTCAAATATATGAAATATATAAGATTTTATAAAGAGATTATTCTCAACTACTCCAAGATGGACATTTTCATAAATAATACAATAAGCCTACAGCTACTTATCTGCACCTCAGAAGAAAGTCCAAAAACAAAAATTCAGTCTTTCTCATATCTTTATATCCACCATATAATGATATTAAGAAAATTTTTAGCATTTTAAAATAACTCTGAAAAAAGTGGGAAAGTGAATTCTGTTTTTTGAAACAACATCTTAAACAAAGTGTATGTTTTCTAGTTTGCAATAGCCTCAATGGTGTGAGAAAGACAAACTGTAGTAATTGTTCCTATTACTCTTGGTTCCCAACTATATATTTTACTGACAGTCCTAATTACATAAATTTAATTATTTAATCCTCTAATCTCAACAAATTTTTCACAAAAATTCCTACTTTTCCTACTTTCTATTTAGCAGATATAATATTTGAATTAAAACTAAAAATGCTTAATTGAGTTTTTAATTTAGTAATATGTGTACAAACACATTTTGCTTAAATTATGTCCATATAAAATCTTAATATTAGCTATATAAATTTAATTTCTAAATTTTAAAGATAAAATTTCAACTATATGAGGATAATAATGCACCGCCTAGGGTTTGAAATTTAAAAAGAGGATATCAACATTTTAGCAATAAATGAAATTGCAATTATAAATAAAAAAAATACTATTTAAAAACTTGAGTAGAAAATAGAAATTGAATAAAATTGCAAGTAAAAAAGAAGTGAAAACAAAGAAACTAACTTTGAGAGTGGAGCATGTTTCATCTACCATAGCAATGGCATGAATAACATAATGTTCGACATTTGAAGTTAACTTTTTGGACCTAAGAAACTCAATAAAAGGCTTATCTTCATAACCTATAGAAGGGGGGAAAACCATATAGAAAAAACATGTAAATTTTTAATTGAACATCAAAATATATGAATAAATGTACCTTGAAATTCTTCAGTTTGGTCTTCAAATTTCAAACAAAAATTCAAGAACTTCATTAACATCCTCTTTTCTACAACAGTGACACTTTTTGTGCTAAAAACATCTGCTCTGGAGCAGGGAACCTGATTTAAAAAAATCAGTCTTTTACTTTTAAAGGAAGCACTGAGTTAAAACAAATAAAGATGATAAAACAGAAAAAAATGCTTTATTATATGAGCAACTAAATAAAGTAGCTAAATTCGAGCACATTTTGTTAAGATTAACATAAATTAATGGATATTTAATTCCGAATTCTGCATAGAATTTTCCACATCAACTATTCTGAAACTTTTCTCTTTAGGAATTTCATTTTTTTCCTTAAAAGAAATATAAAAGTTTCACTTATAGTAATTGTCGTAAAACCAATTACTATAAGTTATTGCTTTTATTGTTATTATTGTGTTATTTTAGCCTTCAATGAGAATATTTATGAATTATATCAATATTAATAATCAAGAGGAATGGGCTTGAGTTCGCATGTCTTGACACTCACATACCCGACTGTTTGACCTACAGTTACCAAGTTTGATACATATATACCTTAAAAGATAGGATTATGCATACACATTGGAATAATTTTTTTTCAGCAATTTTAAATAGAAAATCAACTAATCAAAAATGAAGTAAAATTTCAGCCTTTTTTTTGCAATAACTCTAGCAAATAGTGTAGCAATAGAAAAAAAAGTGTTTCCATTGTATTACAATTTAAAGAATTTTTAATTATACCAATTTATTAATCATTGAATTTTTTGGCAAATAAAAAAACATTTTGTGTTTAATTTGCAACAACTGATTATAGGTTGCTTCATAAAATATATACTTGTGTGATTTTCTATTACTGTTGAATAGCTAATTGAAGAAGGATTCTGTTTAATACTATGTCCTTTACAAAATGAACATAAAAGTAAAGCTATAATACCATGAAAATTAGACCTTAAATCAACTGCACATATACGTTTTTAGCAATGGTGTCTTGAAGCTGGTTGTAATTTGAAATGGATAACATTACAATAGAGAGAATACATGTAAAATAATTAAAATAACACATCATTCATGTGTGACAATTTGATGGACTCATGGATATGGAGTTACATCTAAATGATTTAATTGCAATTAAAAATACAGCGACTGAAATTAAATATACCTACAATTAAATACCCTTAATTGGCTAGTTGGTTGCCAAAGGAAATAAGTAAATAAATAATATGTACAAATCCAAATTTACAAAACATGATTTTAGATTCATAACTTTTATTATTTTCAAAAATACGTAAAAATTTTTAAAAAATGAGGAATAAATACACATGAATATAAATTCAAAATTAATTAAAATAAAACCGAAATTTTTAAGAAAGTTTAAACTAAAATATTTCATAATATGATAAGTTATTGACAACATAGTTTGAACATGAATTAATAATGACATATGCATTTCAAATTAAAGATGTGATAAAAATAAACTTTTCAAAATATACATAACTTAATATTGTCTATAATTTTTTTTACCTGTTGTACTTGGCCATTGATGTAAGTTAATACTCTAGTAACACACTGAAATTCGGAATAACGAGCAATATTAGAAGAGATCAGTAATTCTACGAGAGAGCCTCTTGAGAACATAATCTGAAATAAAATGATAATTTGTCACTGCTCTAAATACTAAGATAGTAAATTATTAAAATATCAATAACCAAGTTCAAAAATCTCAATAAAATTTTATAAATCATTGAGCAAAATAATGACACTAAAGCTTTTTAGTTTAAATTCAATATCAGTAAGTATCATCATCAGTAAGTTATAAGGATTCAATTATATAGATTTGATTATTAATATAACTTAATGAATTATATATAATAGGTGATGATGTAAGAAAATTTATGATAATTTGAAATTAAATGAGAATTCATTATTGCTCTAATCCGTGAAAATTAATCATATTTTTACTACTTTGACATAATGTATATAAAAGACTTTAAAAACAGTTAAATTAAAGCATATAAATATTGAAAGACAGAAACAAACTTTGAACACCATCAATATAATAACTTATGAAACATAAGAGGATAAATATTCATAGGAAGAAATTAGAAAGTGTAGATTTGTCAGATGCTATAATTTCATATATATTAATTGACATTTTCAACAATTTTATATACAATGATATAAGAACAGAGAGGCGGATAGTAGGTCATTCAATATACTTTAAAGACTATTTAAAAACTACACAAATACATTCATTTATTATTATTGGATTAAAAGGTAACTTTTTAAATATTTAAAATAAGTTTATTATATTTCTAAAATCAGTTTCTGTCATTAAAATTTAAAATAAGTAAGAACTTTTTCCCCCTCCTATTGAACAAAGGACACTCTGAAAAATGAAACTTTTCTTAATATGTCTACGAATTTTAAAATTAAAACAAATCACACAACATCAGAATTGTAATAAATTTGTTTAATATTTTATTTAAATAAATTATATATTATATATAACATAATTCAAAGCCACAAAATATATTATTTGAAATTACAAGTAAAAAAATTCATATACTTTTGATACTTGATTTTACCCTTTTATTAAAAACAGAGGAAAACTCCAAAAAATTTAAGGGGGATTAATTTTTGAATTTCAAATCTAAATAAACTCTATTCTGTCAAATAATTCTTCCTTAATGATTAACAAATAAATAATTTTTTTAAAAACCTTAGGTGCTAAATCAATATTAAATTTTCTTCTATTTTCCATAAATTCACATGTAGTCCATTCATGCTGTAGTTCTAGAACATCTTGAACAGGTTCAGGATTGGTATCATTTGAATCAGCGCCATTGGTATCTCCACCCTGTTCCACAGAATTTTCTGCAATGAATTTTAAATTGACACTAAGATATTTAACACTTAATAATAATATTAGTTAATATTAATATTAATTGAATAAGCATACAGAAACTTGCAATTTTTTAAAATATAATCACTTATGAAAAATTAGCAGAAGTTAAGAAAAACCATGAAAGAAAGAAACAACATTTGATACACTTAAAATTGTAATAAAATAATATTCTGAGACACAACTTTCTAAACATTTTCATCACCATGGAAACAAAATGGATTTTTAATAATAAGCCAATTAAAATCTTTTCTGAAAAATGATCTGGAATATCCCAATGCATAATTTCGCAAAGAACAATAGAAAATGATGCATATGAAAATGGTTAAAATTCTAAAAGGGATTCAAAATGCCACACTTTATTACAATATTCTGCCAAGTTCTCTCACTTAAATTTTATTTTGAAAACAAAAACGATTTTGGTTATTACTATCATTATTTTGGTAATCTGTAAAAATGTCTTAAAGTAATTTATTATGTTTTGATCAAATAGAAATTTTAGTTTCAATAATTTATCAATTTTAACAAAAAGTATTCTACTTATATTTAAATAAGCTAATTTATTACTTTTTAAAGCAACTGTTAATGCACACACACACACATACAGACATGCAATTTTTGCATATTGAAAAATATTAATTTTTTCAACAGCTTAGTGCAATATTATAATGACAAAGAGATGGAATTTGCAATTAAAAAATCAGCTCTTGATATAACATCACTTTATTAACAACAGGAGGTTATAAGTTAATCATAAGGTTTTTTAAATTGACATTAAATATTTGATTCAAAATTATGATGTTAAATATGTAGTTCTTATGGAGTACATCATTTTTATTTCATTATAAAAAAGAGGGATAGTCTTATAAATTAAAATAACTGGATTCTATTTAAATACAATGATATTTATAGTATACAAGCTGCCTTTGGCAACAGTTATGGTCTGAATATTTTCTGTAGGTTCCTCAAGCACAGTCATTTTCCCCACTCTTCACTTTCCCCCCTTCTCTGTTGCCATGGTTTTGAAAATGTCCCCCCATTCAATGCCAGCATATTTCAGTAAGAAGATCAAATTAAGAAATTAAGTAGGATTATGTAACTAGTATGTCTATTACTGAAATACATTAACATTGTGAAGATTTTGTGTGATATTTAATAAAAGCTTTATAAATATTTTATAAAAGCTTTATAAATATTAAAAAAAAGCTTTATAAATATTTTAACATCATATTTTATAATGTAAAGGGAATTATTAATATTTTGGCATTAAAAATTAAGATGGCAATGTAAGAAAACTATTTTATCCACACATTGAATATGAGATATTTTCTTAAGTAAATAATAATAATAATAATAATAATAATAATAATAATAAAACAATTGGAGTGGTTTTGGTAAAACATTCTAGCACATTTTAAATCTTTGGAATGAATTTGCCGTTTTTTAGTAAATCTAAAGTGATTCTTGCCCAATTTTTTGGCAGTTAATCCTTGGTATAAAACACAATTTTACACTATCTGTTTGAAATATATATATATATAGAGATATATATATATATATATATATATATATATATATATTCTCAGTGTACATTTTTGCATGTTTCATATTGACATAAATAAAAGAATAATAAAACAAAATTATCTAATTTAAAGGTTCTTTTGTCAATGATTTCCCTGCCATCTTGTAAATCGATTAAAATCGTTTCAATTGCCTCATTTCTAATACTAATACATAATCTCTAACAAAGTTCTCTTTTTGTATTTTTTACTGCAAGTTTAACACATTTCTTCAAATCATCCACAGTTAAATTTAAAAGCACTTGATTTAGCAATTCCATAACAACTGAAATCTTGAAACTTTTAATTTTCTTTGCGATTTCCTCTTTTATTAATGCACAGATAAGTTCTAAGCATTGTACTGACAGTGATAGGGTGGAATTCCACTACTTTATGTTCCTTTTTGTATGCTACCTGATCAAGCTCATATGCATTACAGAATTTCTTTGTACTCCTTTGCAATGCTCAATAATTCTAGTCTGTTTTTGGTAGTATTGTGACAAATATTTTGTTCAGAAGCCATGACACATTGTCAGATTTTTTTATCTTTGAAAAGAGAATTTCTTCAGCCTATGCTTGAAGATAGCTCGCATTATCCATAAAAATGACAGATGGTTTCTAAAATCCACTAAGTAAATCAAAAATCATCCAAATCTGTTACAGGATTTGTTCAATAAGTTCTTTTTGGGGGCAATTTGAAAATTAGAATGTTTTTTCAGAGATTCAACAGTTGCAGTCTTACTAGTCTTTCCACAAATTCACAGTACCCTTCTGTTGGAAACACCACACATTTTGGCAATTACATTCTGGGTTACTAAAACATAATTCTCTTATGATAGCATTTTGGTTTGTATACATTATAGATAATCATCTTTGATTGTCTCCTGGCATCAGGCCTATTCATGAAAGCAGAATTTAAAAAATGACAAAAGAACAAACTATACAGTAGAAAGCTATCAAAATACTTTAACAGATGTATAAAAGAGAAAGATAGACTGTTGTTTTCCATACCATTGTCAAGGCAACGAGGTAGAAATTTTGTCCTTGAAACACCTACACAGAAGTGGAAATGTTCTATGCACTAAAGAATATTATTTATGATTTTCACAATTCAATAAATATTTCTCTGATTGAACCCAAACCTTAAATTAATTATATAATAAAAAATAATTATCAGGAGGCAAAAAAAAACTATTCATTTTTATACATCCAATTACATTTTATTACAGAAAAATGATGTTTAAAAACGAACACTGTTTACCAAAATCTTTATTTGGTATTATTAAGACATTTGTGAAGCAAACATTGCTGTTACCACATACTATGTAATCATTTGCATCAGGCACATGACAAGGATTATAATAATTTTGAAGTAATGGTGAAAAAATGTCAAAATTTTATTTAATTTTTAATTAAATATTTATAATTCACTTTGAGACATTCATTCTCATTTTCCAGTATATTTATGACTGATTTGGTAGCTGTAACATCTACCAAATCACATCCTGAAATATAGAATTCCAGTATAAAAATTTTATGTTATTTGTAAAGATTAAATCTGTTTATTAAAATAAAAAAAATATTAATTTCTGCAAAGCATTTATTTCAATAAAATTTCCTAAAAAACATTTTAAATGTATTGTTTTGTTTACAATTTTGGGATTATAAAATGATTCCCCCCCCCTTTTAACAAAAAGAATCTAATTGGAACATTTTTTAATACAAATAAGTATAAGAAAAGTATAAAAAATATTTATAAAGTTATGAAAGATCTATTTTATATCTAAATTTCACTATATTTTCCTCTACTTCAGAGAATTTACATGTATCTAAAGATGACAATTTACCAGTAGAGTCAGATTTTGTGGGAGATACAATACCTTCTTCGTTTCTTGCTTCGCATTTACTCGCTTGGCCTAGATGCAAATCATTTGAGCTTGCACCTTCAGGTGTAGAAGGGGGATCAGGTGAATCTCTAATGAGAAAAAAATTAGATGATAAACATCACATCTAATCTACTATACACATGCAAGGAAAAAAAAACTTATCTGATAAAGTTAGCAATATGCAAACAGTTACAAACAAATAGTGCCTGTGAATGATGTTAAATGTATTTCTACACGTTGTAAAACTAAAGCTGTATTATTAGAATTGTAAGTGTTAAATCATTTAGATCTAATAATTTTAAAGTCTGAAAAAATTAACTTCTAATTACAAAAAATTTAATTTTTTTTTTAAAAAAAATCTCTAATCTAATCTCTGAAATCTTAAGAAGAAAAAACTTTTGAATGTACTCAGAAAAAATGAAAAATTCAGTTAACATGCTTAGAAAATTAAATATAGTTAATATATTCAGTGTTGATTATTGATATTTATTACTAACTTTTGTTCCAATATCTATTTATAATTTTTAAGTATAAATACTTAAGTAATTATAACCATAAATTTTTTAGAGTTTATTAAATTTTTAAGTGATTATAAATGGTCAGGACTATTTTATTGAATGTGATGCAAGTCAAAATTGATGGTTTAAATTGAAAGATTCAATATTTCAACTCCAATTCTATTGCAGATTTACAAATCTATTGAGTTAGTGGTCTTAATGCATGTTAAATTTAGCACAAAATATAAATGTTCAGTCACTGATGTTGTAAAGAACTTTGTAAAAAATGAGTTTTAGCTTGGAAGTTACATTTGTCATTTGATTATGATAAAGCATGGAACCCATCTCTAAAATTTAATATCCCAAATTATTTCAAATTAGGACATTAATATAATTAAGCAAAAATAGAAATAATAAGATACAGTGAAGTGTCCTTGAATATTGTTTTACATGGGTTGCCACTAATTACAATAATAGGAATTTGTTCTGTTATCAGATACTCAATAAATGAAAACACACACTATAATTTATTAATGCTTTAATAATTAACATAAATTCTACGCCCTAATCTAAGGTAATGATAAAATAATCACTAAAAGCTTTCTAAAGTTTTATGACAGCTTACCAATTAATTTCACAAATTAATTAGTTAGTTCCAATTAATAGTTAGTTCCAATTTAATATAACCTAAGATTTAAAAGTTTTAATTATCAGAAGATTCGAGGGGAAAACAACAATAACAACAACAAAAACCCAACTCCACTAAAAAACAAACAAACAAAGAAAAAACAATACAAGATTTTGATAGCCTAATAATTGGTTATATGACAAAATTTAATAATAGCTGCTAGTCGTAAACATTTAATAATCACATTTTCAGACTTTTGTAATAATTACATTAGCAATTCAATAACTTTTACAAGTAACAAAACATTTTATTTCCAAAAGTTGTTTCAATAAATATAACTTCAGCATTCAAAACAGAATTCTTATTTATTAAACAGAAAATACAGCTAATGGATGCTCAGAAAATAATTATAGATATTAATAAAAGTAATTTCTCACTTCACAAAAGATTTAAAGACCAAGTTAGTTATGGTTCTAGATCTCAGAGGGCATGTATGCAGAGTCTCCTCTTCTCTTAGAAAAGAAGCAAGTGTAGTGATTAAATCAAGAGGAGTTTGGCAAGGTTGGTTTGATGACTATAAAAAAATACAGAAGGAATATTGAAAATAATATTTTTATAAACCTTTACTTTATTTCTATTCTTAATTACAAAAAGTACATTTCCATTCAATAGATAAATACTTGTAAATAAATAAATAAAATTTTCTAGCTTTATTTTGATATTAAAGTACCAAATTAAGAAATCAAAATTTTTAAAAACTAATTTGCATTTTAATACTCATTTCAAGAAATTAATTTGCATTTATTAATATCATTTCAACAGAAAAATAGTATTTTATAAAAATGACATTCTAAACTGTACAAAATATTATACTAAAAAAGCATATATCAGAAATAATTGAATAATTGGATTTTAAATGTTTATTAACAGCAGAATTAAGTATAAAATTGAAGTTTCATGTTCATATTTAAACCTATAAAATAGTCATCTATAATTATATTAAAAGCAATATACAAATAATTACCAATTACTTAGAGGAATTTTCAATAGAAATACGGTAAAAGATATTTTGAAAAAAAATATATCTAAATAACAATATTTACCTGTATTTCATTTATCCATTCTAAAAATTTATCATAGCTAAAACTTGCCCAGTCACCTCCATAATAACCGTTTCTGAAACCAGAATGATAATACTTGTTTTCTTTTCTTTATACAACAATAATTGCAGCTATTCTAAAATTAACATATTACTAAAAAAGACATTTAAGAATTTAATTTCCATATAAAATTAGGATACCAAATCATACTTAATATTACAACAATTTAAAAAAATCCAAATGAATTTCAAATTTTTACTGAATTTAAAATTTTCCAGGAAAAATCTGAATGCTTACTTAAGTTGGATTAATATAAATATCAAATAATATTGAAAAATGATCAATGAACAACCATTGTCAACCATCCATACCAAAGAGTCATGAAGAAACTATAAAGTTTTGTACCCAGTAAATGTCGCGATACGAACCTGCGACGCTAGGGCCAGTAGCCGAGTAACATAGCCACTATATCAAAAGTCGACTTCGGTATCGTAGATGTTATCTGGCTTATGAAGCTAGCGCAACAGTACTCCGCCACCAGTGAGTCGGCGGAGGGACGAATGATTTTTATAGCGGCAAGCGTTATGGCGTGTTGCTGCTTGCTTGCATTAAGTGTGTCTGACGACTTTCGCTTGCTTCAAATGTGTCTGACGTTTTTTTTATTTTATTTTTATTTTTTTGCTTGCGTCGTGTCTGACGACTTTGCTTTGCTTGCTTGCGTGGAGTGGGTTTGGTGCCTTTGTTTGCTTGTGTCAAGTGAATTTGACGACTTTGTTTGTTTTTCCTGCGGGTAGCTAGCGGCACGACTGTTGCAGGAGGTTCCGTTGCCAAGGTCACCAATGCGCCGATTGAAGGTCGCGGTACGAACCTGCGGCGCTAGGGCCAATAGCCGAGTAACATAGCCACCATACCAAAAGTCGACTTCGGCATCGTAGATGCTATCTGCTTTATGAAGCTAGCGCCACAGATTTTAATTTATGTAGTTAATGTCCTATTTCCCCACAGTCGGCCACAACAAATCCTGTCGGTACTGCTACGTTCAGAGGTGGCAGGGTGGTCATCTGTACAGAAGAAGAAGAATGTTCTACTTTGAAGCTACATTAATAATAATAATTTAGATGTTGACATTAAGAGCTGTTGTCGTAAAGTGAAAATGATAGTTAGGTCAGCCCATTCATCAAAAACTCACATAAAAAAGGGAAGATGTTTTACTCATAAATTTCCCTTCCTCTTAAAACAATTTCTTTGAGAATTGGATCTCAGATGAATAGTTTTGAATGCTAAAGTCAAAAATCTCTAACCAAGTCTATATATGCTTAGTAGGAATAACACTAATAACAGTAAGCTAAATAAAACAAAATAACAAGTGAATCTTTTTTTTATTATTATTATTAACTCAGCTACAAAGACATAGGTTTTCCCATTTGATTCTAATTAGAGATCCCTAAAATGACTTTCAGCACTATTTTTAAATACAAAAATTGCATTTTAAAAACAATAAATCATTTAGTAAAATAAATTTTATTCCATTCCTTAATACACAAGTTGGCAAACAAACTTTTCTACTTGAGTAGTGGCTTAATCTGTATTTGATCAATGTCAAATTTAGGCTCTAATTAGACAGTTAATATACTTTACCAACATACAATTATGATAAAAAACTAAAACTTTTGCTTGATTTACACTTTTATAATTAAATTATAAGCATAAATTTTAAATAATATTTAAGAAACAATATTTTTTTTCACTATAAGCAAGTAATGTTTTTATTCAAAAATTAAAACCTAAATGGGAAAAAACATCATTTTATTCAGTCAAAGTATTGAAAAATCTTGTTTAATGCACTTAAGAAATGATTCTATAAAGAAAGTACAATTCAATTAAGATTAACTGATAATACAATATCTCTAACCCAGTACATATAAGTTTTCCATCTAATTATTACTTATATTTAAAAAAAATCTCTTCTAAACCCAACATTTTAAAAATAAAATTGTTACACCTTTTATAGTCTTAGTTTGGTTGACCTTTTCAAGGAGTACAAGCCTCTGCAATTTCAAATCTACTGCATTAATGAAGAAAGTATAAGGAAAAGATAAAAATAAATGTCTTTGGTTTGACACTCTATTTTGATCTCTCTATGATATAGCTGATTAAAAAATTATTTTCATGCATGGTCAAATTAATAAAATAAAAAGGGGACCCCCACCTCGAAAACTATTTTAATATATTAGTAACATTATGTAATCAAAAATTGGTATTTTGTTTTGAAAATACTTTAATGAAGAACTGTTCATTTTCAATCATAAATTATTAATATTAAATTAAATTAAATGCAAGTACTTTTTTTAAATAAATATTTGCATTGCAGACATTATTTCTACAGAATAACTATTTTTATGTTGCCTGTTATAAAAATGTGATTTTTTGAATTGCAGATTATCTTTAGTTTCTTAATTTTTGAATAGTATGATATTTTTATTACAGATACTAAGTACCTAATGCATGTATTCTTTTTCTTATATATTATGAAAGAAGTATTTAACAGATACTCCAGTTTTCATTTAAGAATTTTTCATGCCCTTAAATGATCAAAGTCTACTTCTAAAAGTTGGAATCCTATACACATTATTTTATTTCCTTTTCTAAAATTTAAGTTCACATTTTTATATTCCTGTAAAAATAAATGGTCATAAAATTATGAATTTAAAATTTTTAAATTTGCATTTTCCCTAGTTTCTTAAAATTTTTCACATACCTAACAAAATGCTAAGGCAGATAGCTATGCTGAATACAAATTTTTAATGTAGCCCTTCTAATACATTGAATTATTCAAATTTCATTACATATATTCTAGATCCTTTGCTTCCTATTTAAAGACTGAGTGTTTCTTTTGATATAAGAAATTGATTTAACTTGTTATGCAGATCAACAGTATATTATATTCAAGCATATTATATTAACTCCCTATTATAGGGTATTCTGTTAAATTGAAAAAAGATTTAGCAAAATTATCAGTAAAGTACAATTATAATACTTAAAAATATTTCTATTGATTAAATCTCCAAAAAAGATCATTGACAAGATCCTAATAATAAAAAGATTAATTAGTTAAGTACATATATTTCTTTAATTTTGCTCTATTAAATAATTCCATTAATGAGGAGAACCTAAATAAAACACATCTTTTGTGCCATAAAAAACTGAAACAAGCATAAACACAAATAGCTAAAAAAAATCACATAACTATCTGAATGAATTTATACCAAATTCAATGTACTTTTTACTATAACAAATTTTAATGCAATCATATTTAATTTGCTTGTAGTTTCATATTATATACATATATGTATATGCAATGATATTTTTAATCTAATTGCTCCTAATTTTTATATTTCAATCCATATTAATTTTTTTCTGGTTTGTTTCCACTTTTGTTTAATTAATGCCACATGAATTCCATGAAACTGCTTTAATCAGCCTTTTCACACACTATAAGTGAGGAGATAAAAATCTGTCATATTTAGCATATTCTTTTAAAAGATACCTATATTTCCCTCTCCTAAATCATCAATATATGTCAAGGAATTCAGATCAGAATCTCATAGTGTAAAATTACTGTGGAAAAATGTTTCAGCCTCTTTTGCTTTTCTCTCAAATTTAAAAATTTCAAATGAAGCTATAAAACTGCTTTAAAAATAAGTTTTACACAAACACATAGTGCATTATATATATATATAATGGTCTTAAATCTTCAATCAGTTCATTCTTAATCAGAAGTATAAATTATATTTTTCTATTAGTAAAATTTATATTTTTAAATCTTAGATTTTTTTATAAAGAATCATTTTGTTCCTATCTTTCAATGAAAATGTAAACAGTCTTGATACCTTCTAAAAAGATATTCTACATATCCTTGAAATCTTCTAGAAATTTATAATTATGTAATGACTATCAAATCGGTAAACCGACTTTTGCTATGATGGTTGAAATGTAGCTCCAAAGATATCAAATAAAAGGCAAGTATATTTTTGTTCCTACTATAATTTTACAAATAATTTTTATAATTTTCACTATACAGGGTTTAGTAAAATTAATGTGAAAATTTATATATTGGCATTTAAGTTCATTTGATGCAATCATAAATGGCCTAAATGTTACAAAATTATATCTTTTAAGTAAATTAATTTTATTTTTTATAAATATATCATTATTAATCATATTTATATTATAATAATATATTAATTAAAATAAAATATTTGATTTCAGTATTTAAATTTTAAGAATTAAAGAAATGACTTTGAATGATTTCAATCTATCTGTTCTATTGGTTCCATATGTTAGCCTTGTATCATGGTCCCACTTCTATAATCAGCCAAACAAAGATTTTTAATTATGAGAAAAAAAAATTTTTTTCCCAGAATACTTCCATTTTGTAATTTGTTTCTACAATTTAAGAGGCAGATTTTTCTTTAAAAAAAAAAAAACTGCCCCCCCCCCCTTTTTTGACAACTCATTCCTAGACAATAGTGGAAATTTTAGACATTTCCAACTCAATTATCGACAAAATAGAAGATAATTTGGATTTAAATGTAATGCCTTTACTAAAATAATAAGAGAATTGTGGCAGACGGTTTGGCAGGGCATAATTTCCAATATTCTAGTAAGTTGCTGAGTAACATAACCACATTTCATAAGTAATTACTTGTGTATCATGGATGTTATCTGGTTTACGAAGCTTTCACGATAAAGGATAATTTTGCCTCAATTTGATGAAATAATAAAAAACATTTCTCTATAAAACATTAAATCAAAAAGTGACATAAGAGTAATTCAATAAGCTAATTTGTAAAGAAATAAGGATAGCAAATGAAAAAATTAGCAGATTATTATCTTGCAAAAGGGGGGGGACTTATTGGAGATATTGAAAAAAAAAAATCTTACTTGGACTCTTAAGAGCATTCAATGATGTATAAAGACCAAAATGAAAAGGTTGGTATTTAACCCCCCCCCACCTCTTTTTGAAGTACTAATATTTTTACTTCATACATTTTAGACATGTTGCTCAGATAAGCTCAGACTTGAGATTTCAGCATAGAGAAGTACCTTTGTACTTTTTTCTTCCAAACTCTGTATGGCACCATGAAAAAGAAAGAAGTTTAATATTGGTAGCAATACTAAAAAGGTAGAACAACCAATCAAAGCTTTGATCTGTAATCAGTTTTAAGGGAGCTAGAAACACTCACCTCGCACAAAGAACCACATGCAAGATTAATAAACATAAATGTTGTGAACTTGCTAATATTCCAAATTTGTAAAAGGTTCCAACATGATAAAAAATTTATTTTTATGCATGTGTCAGCACTTTATCATAAAGAAATATTATAATCTCTTTAGTAGGCAATAATATTCCAGATTTCTCTTGTCATATAATTCTATGGATGTGAATTGATAGAAAATTTACTAGAAATCACAAAGCATAAAATGGCTCAGTAATAACAATTAAAAGCAACTGATAACAACACAATTCTCAGATAAAAGAAGTGTATAGAAAATATACTTAAATACATAAAGCTTAGATAATGACCAAAAGACAAAAGAAAAAGTTCTAATTAAAAAAAACCAATATTAATGTAATTCAATATTTATTATAATACATGATCTTTATTTAGATAATTTATCTTGTTATGTATATTAAGCTAAATATATTTTATTATAATATATCATCTCATAATCTTTATGAATGTCCATACTAATTTGGCAACTCACAGTAATTATCATAAATTATTTTCAAAAAATGATTGGTATATTTCTCCACAGAGAATGTTTTTAAAACTTTAAACAAGATAATTATAAATATTGATGAACAAATTATAAATAAGTACCTATCAAGATGTAATACTTTTTTGCCAACTCTAGCAACAGCAGCAGCAACAATACATTCTGGCATTCCTAAAACAGAATTTATAAAAGGATATGTATGTCAATTTAAAGAAATCCAAAAAAATTTTACCAAAAATTACATATTAGTAAATTATTTACTTTTTATAAATGATTTTTTTTTATTTTCAGCAACATATAATATACTTTAATTATTTTTCATTTGCATTATATACTCCTTGAATCATCTTACATAAGTCTTTTGAAATGGCAACTGTGTATTAAAAGAAAATTAGGTACAATATCAGAGAATTTTGAAATTGGTGCTTTACAATTATTAACAACACTTTTGATTAAGATTCTATGCAATACCGCTAAGGTTTTGTTAGTTTTCCTCAGGAACACACCTGATAATATTATCAAATATAACGAAATTAAACAAAACATCCAATAAAATCAAAAGCAAATTTGTAATTTTTTTCTTTAAGCTATTAAGAATTAAACATTTAAAAAGTCACACTTTAAATATTTCGTTAAAAATTTGGTTTCTGTTGTTGATTTAGAACTAACATGAAGAAACAATCCAATTTACATTCAATAATTTTATTTATGAAATAAAGTACAATCTTTCAATTTAAAAAATCCTTTCGTAAATTTCAAACAAAATAAATATATTGTTAAATAGATCACACCATAATAAACATACATTGAAAAACCGTTAGCAAATGAATGCATTATTAGAGTATCTTACCATCGGCAGTAGAAAAAAATACATAATACAATTAAGATAAATTATTTAGCATTATTATCGATTCATAGCAAGTTTTAAAATCACAAAAAACATAATTAGTAAAATATTACCTGTCCCAACAACTATAACGTCGAAATAATTTGGAAGATCTTCCATGGTTAAATATGTTACAGAAAAACAATCGTTATTCAACACAAGAGCATAGTAAAATTAGATGAATGTGAGATAATTTAACGAAATTTATAATTTTTTGTATTTAAGCTAACCTTAAAAAATAATTTAGTTACAACAAATACGATTTCACTTTGCCACCATAAGTGACACAAGCTCTTTCGAAACCGCAACTCCCAACATTAAAGTGTAGCGTAAACAAACTAAATCAAATATAGGCGAAGTTGAAGTATAAAGCATGACACTTTTATTCCCATATATCTGCAGTTGTTCAATAATGAATTTCTCCAAGTTTTTCAGATATTAAATTATTTTCATACTTAAAATTCATAAATAATTCATTGAAAGTGTAATATTTAAAAATAATTTTACTAATTAATATTATTGGTTTTGTAAAATAAAAAAATTAATAGTTTTCAAGATTAAATTTCTTTTAGGAGCTGAAAATATTTTTAAATACTCAAAAAATATATAAATTATATTTATTAAATATAATAAAGTAAATATTAAAATTTGTAGGAACATTGGAGGTAAGACCAACAGGCATACTCTTGAAATTTTGCAAACTGAACTGAACTGAACTTAAATGTTTGTTAAAAATTTGAGTACAGTAATGAAAACAAATGGAATAACATTGTATAAAAATGGTACTGCCAGAAAGGTAATAATTGTTTTAAATTTAAAAAAAATTTCATTTTATGTAAATTTTAATAACTGCTTTTCTTTGTTGATTAACAACATAACTTAAAGTGCCCTTTTTATTATCGGTCATAGTGTGCGCCTTTGAAAACTTGCGTGTTTTACTTTTAATTAATAACTAACTACTAATTCTTTAATTTTTTATAAATATAAAATATTTAAATTCTTTTATTTGAAATGTGTTGTCTTTTGGGTCTATAAGTTTTATAAATGATGTAAATAGCAACAACAAAGAGTGAATTCATGTACGCTTTTACAAAATGAAACTTATTCGTATTAGACGGTCCAACTTTATCGCCAATTTTGAAGTCGTCGCCAATGAAATGCCGAACCACCAATTATGGCAATCTGGCAAGGCTGTTATCCGTTGATCTTTGTCACCAAATTTAAATCCGTCGCCAATGAGTTACTAAACTGTTCGCGATCGTTGGCGAAGACGGCCTAATACGTGAGTACCAAGATTTCTAAATCAAATAGATTATAAAAAATAATTCCAAGCCTATTTTATTTACTGTAAAATTTTTATTTAATCTAACCTGTGGCTTTCCTTTGCAACTTAATTTGTATTCTGATAGGAAAAAACATATTCCCTCTTTTAAAGAGTTCAGATATAAAGGAAATGATTTTCTGGCACAACAAAAATAATTAAATATATTTATGATACAAAAATGCTAAATTGAATTTTAAAATCTAAATTCTGAACCTAATTCATATTTATAATTCAATTATGAGAATGTAATACTCTAATTTTTATCCGAATTGAACTTATTAAAAGTCAAAACAAAGATTTTATACGTAAGTTCAGAGTAATTTTTATGAATCTTCCTGCAATGCTTTGATATAGTGTTTCACTTTAGAGGCCTCAGTGTAATGGAAAGATGAATTAACGATATTTTCTTTGAAGCTTCTTAAAAATATCCACATTGCACTTTTTCCTATTTAAAATATCAACACCAACTTTTACTGACACTTCCAATGAGTAAAGCATTTAAAAATGAAGGATTGACTCCAGAGGCGGATTTCCGAACAGGTGCCTGCCTCGGGTCTCATAAATTAAGAGGCCTCAAAATTTAGTTCTAAAATAATAATTATAGTAATTATTATTATTATTATTATATAAATTTTGAATAAACAGGATAATTTATAATAAAACCTTTCATTTTTACACTCTATTATTCCCATTTCGTCATCTATCTCAATCAAATAATCATGCAATATCAGTACCCTTGAAAACCAACTATTCTGAGAATGAGAGAATCTAAAGTCAACTAGGAGAGGGGACATTTTATAACATCTTTTATGTTGTATGAAACTGGATATAAATATCATCTTAGATTATCCTGCACACTTGGACCCTATGACGTACAGGAATGAGTCTGAAGGTCATAAGGCAATGAATGTGTTTATATAACAAGACATAGGATACATTTTAGTTAGAGACCTTGGTTAGAAGATCTTTGTTCAAGGTGGTTAGTTTCTCCAAAACATCCGATTGTTAGCGATTTAGCATTTTGTGTTTTAAAAATATTATTTTTTATTTGTGTTGTGAAAAGGAATTCATTTCTATGTTGAGCTTTGACCAATGTGAATGTTGGTAAGCATACAATTTTTAAATAAATTTCTGTTCTATTTTCGTATTTTTGAAAATATTGTAATCGTGGCTTTATATTTGTTGGCACATTTAAAGGTTAAAAGCAGGGCTGATTCGCAATACAAATCATTGGGCATTGGCACTGGTCAAAAAGATATAACAAACTGGTTACGTTCTCTTAACTGAAAGAGGGGGAGGATATTTCAACTCGGAAAAATCGTCAAAAGTCCAGCTAATATTCTTTATGCAATTAATTTTTTTTAATGTTTTTGATTATTTGTTTTTTTAAAAATAATTTTTTTCTTCTGAAATTTAGAAATCTTTGTAATCACAAGTTTCAATTTTTATATTTAAGGCTCTTCGTAAAAGTTAAAAAAAAGTCTGAAAAAACTTTGTACTATATTTACGAAATAATTTACATACCTAAAAGCTCCAAACTTTCAGGGATTACTAATTAGATGCAAATTAATCAACTAGTTGTCTCAGTTTTTCAATAAAAGGCATTGTTTGTTTATTAGAACGGTTTAATTAGCTGGAAATAAATAGAAAATAACTGTTCTGAAAGTCAAAAAAAAAAAAAAAACGTAAAGTGATTAAAATTTGCAACTTTGATAAAGTTTTAAAACAAATTAAAAAAATTTTATTAACAAAAGAGAAAAACAGCCTCAATTCGATAATAATTGATTTAGTGTATAATGAAGTTTTAGGCATGCATTTCTGAAAAATATTTCTTAACAATGGTACAAAATAGTGCATATTTTTTTAAACAGCAGTCTCAGCACACTCTGAACTTTATCATCCTTTTAAGTACAGCCAAGTAGTATGAAATTTTTTTTTTAATTTTCAATTTTATGCACCTAGGTCTTGCCCCTTAATTTTTTAACACGCACGCTAAAATCAGATACAGAGGTTAACAGATCGGAAAATATGTATAAAGAGTGCATACTATAAATATAACTGAAAAGGTGGGGGCTTCAAATTGAATTGTGCCTCGGGCCTTTGAAGCTCCAAATCCGCCACTGATTTACTCACAATGGAAAATGCTTAATCACGCTTTTCCGAGAACATCATTTTTTCCCAGAATAAACTTTGAATGTAATTTCAAGATAAACAATTTTGATAAACAAATTTTTCGGCAAACAATTCTAAATTATACCCTTTGTGCACAATACTTTAGTTTGAAACATCATTGTCTTTATTTTATTATAAACCAAAAGAAGAAGATATTCATTTTTAAATTTTCATGTTACATCTGTAAGTAATTAATTATATTATGGCAGATTGATTCACATTATCTAGATCTGGAGTTTTATTGTCTCTATGAATAAGCATTGTAGATATGAAAGATTAGTTCAGTAGGATAATCATGTACAGTTATTAATAACAACAACAAAAGAACACTTTGTTATTTATTATTACATCATCATAAAATTGATGTTGATGAAAACACATTAAGGGAACAGGTTTGTTGAAATTGACAAACTGATTAATGAGTTAATTAATATTATTAATAAAAATCATTGATTATTAAAAAAGGAGATTTTATTTTTGGATAGAAACAATTGTTAATCAGAAAGGAGATTCATTGTTAACTATTGTAAGAATAACTGAGTGATATGCTTTTTTACTGTTATACAATGGCATATGTCATTCACTTTATTATGCTATAATAACTCAAACTAGGAGTTTTAAAACAATATTTAGTTTTCCTAAATGCCATTTCAAAGAGGAAATTATTTTATAACTCTGAGAGAAACATTTTAATGATATTTTAAATACATTTTCCATTTAATTAAAGAAATTTATAAATGAATACCCAATATTAAGTATATAAGTAATAAGTCCTTATTATTTTTCTTATTTTATCGTTAATAATTAGCTAAAGAGTAAGAAACAGTGCAGATTTCCTTGAATCTTTATTACATTTACTTGTAAATGATTAATCAGAGTAAAAATCAACTAAACATTTTGACAGTCAATTTGTCTAAACATACCAACAACCAATTTTATATCACCTTAAAAAAAGGAGGGGGAAAAACCTTTTTTAGAAAAATTTTATTGTCTGTTAATTGAAATTTTATTATCTGCACAATCATATGTATAAAAAAAATCAGCTTTTAATAACATATTGCCATTGCATTTTCAAAAGTGCCGATAAAAAAAAAGTGTATGACTACAGCAAATAAAACCTAGAAAAATGTCATTTTGAGCACATGATTATATGAAATGAAATAAAAAGGAAGTACGATATTTTTTTAAACAATAAATGTGGGACAAAGTTTTTTGAATCATTTGCAGTACTAAAGTGACTCATTCAATGAAACAATTAAAATGAATAAAAAAATTATTTAACTTGCACAAGCACGTGGTACTTGGTGGTTCAAGAAATTATGTTCTGACATAATACATTAAAATATACATAGCAGATTTTTTTTTTTTTTTTTTTTTTGTGAACAAGGTTGCAATGTTGGATGTTTATCACTGGCACTAAGATTGTAATATACATTGAAGTAACTTTGTAGCTCCCTACATCTTGAGGTATGAAGGGACCACCTCCAGTATCTGTGTGCAAAACTGTCATTGCTTATCATGTTTTTCTAATTGCATTAACAAATCTGTACTTTATGGAAACATTATTTAAAAGAAAGAAAAAGTCTGTTTTTTGTTTATCAGAATTTTTTTTGTAAAAAGTTGAAAGCTAAGTAAAGAGTTTTTTTGACACATATTATTATTGAAAAATTTTTTTAATTAAAAAATCTATCAGTATTTGTATAAATGTTATAAAAGTTATCGTGTAACAAGAGGGCCAGGATGGCCAGGTTTGTAGAGTGTTGGACTTGCTCTCCTTAGGTTACGGGTTCGAAGCTCACAGACCAAAAGATTCCCGAGTATATGACGATGGTGCTCGTTAAATATATTCGTGGTCACTAAGTTCTCCATGTCGAGAGTAATACCACTGGGGATACTGAGTCAGAGGTGATCGTTCTCTGTTCCAGGTCTAAATTACGATCTGAGATGAATGAAGGAATTTGCATGAAGTCCGCCCCCTAAAAAGTGTTGTGACATGCAAGTAGCTAAGTTGTACTCCAAACCCTAGATGGCGCTACTTGTAAAAAAACCAAAGAGGCACATTTCTTAGGCTTAAATCATTTGCTGATGGTATCAGCAGGGGCTTGTCCAAGGCAATAGCCATTAGTCACAACAGCAATCATATAACACATCATGTAACAAATATTACATTTCTAAAGGTTCCAATTCTTAGGGGTGACTCATTTACAATATAATTCACTTAAATTCAAATTGATGTTGCTTTGCTTATTATACTGTTTTGCCTTTGATTCATAACTATATGATTTTGCAGATCATCTTCTAATTCTGTGCCAAACAATTATTCATGGCCACCACATCCAGTAAATCAAACCTGGCGGTATCCACAAAACACATATCCACCTGCACCTCCTGGACCTATTACTTGGAATGGAAATACTAATTGTAATGGAGCTTGGCCATATATGAATGCACCAGTTTTACTTGGAAATGGACAGCCAACCAATAGTTTGAATATCTGTTCACTTCCAACGTCTGCTGTCAATCTTGGTGTGCTTCCACCTGTATTTCCTAATCCTTTGACTTCATCTGTAATACCGCCAAGACTTCCATATGCATCAAATGTTATAGTTCCACCTTCATTTTCTGTGCCCCCTCCTAATCTGCGATTACCTCCTCCGAGTGTACTTCCCCCAGCTGTCTTACCAGGTAAATATGAATAATTAAAATCTTCAATGCATCAGAAAATTTGAATTAAGTTAGAATCAATCATTCTCTTGAATTCCATTAAAAAATTATAGCAAATATTATTTGTAAGTATTTTTTTTCTTACAAACAAAATCTTGCTATGTATGAAATATTATAACTTGAGTTACACTTTTTTTTATTTATTTGACCTTCTCATCCATCATAAGTGCTTATAATTATGTCTTTCTGATGACAAAATTTAGTTAGCTAATTCCTAAGTTGTTGTTTTTTTTATCTGTGGAGATATTAAACTTTTGCATAGAGAGAGGGGGCTACTTATATACAATTTTTACCAAAAGTATTAAAAATTTCATATTTTTTATTTTTTCATAATTTTCAATCACCCAAAGATAATAAAGATAAATGACAACTTTAAAAATAAGATTTGTATTTTCGAAATGAATTATTTCTGATGATATTAGTTCATTATCATTTCGGAATGGAGTACATGAAATTTTACTTATTTCTGGTATAATTTAAGTATTTAAAGTCTCAAATTAGTAGCAGTTTTTTTAATGATACAAGAATTACCCATTACTATCTGTGTAAAAAGTAGGAAAGTACTGATTTAGCATTTTTAAATGACCTGCAAAGCTTATTGAGAACAACAGATAAACCAGCTGACACAGTGGCAGTTAAAGAAATTTTATTCTGAGATGTACAGTGACAGTAATTCATTAATATATTTATTGTAAAATATTGAAAAAAATGTGATTCAAAAAGTTAGTAGCAATTTTAATTTTCTCTCCTATTTTATGAGTAAAAAAATCCATATCGAAACTAATTTAGATTGTAGAAAACATTTTTAGAATGTGATATTTTCCCTCTATTGAATAAAATAACAAAAATATAGTTGTATGAATTCAGGCTGATGAAAAACTCAATAATTTTTTAAAAATGTATTTTCTATTTTATTTTGAAAAATAATTTTCAGTGGGGCTTTTTATTTAAAAAAAATGAGGCAAATGTTTTTCAAAAATTTTATTATATATTTACTTCTTTATATCTCTCATTAATTTTTTAAAATAAATGATTATATTCTAAAGCAATTATTTTGTTTATAATTTTCCAAATTTACATTTTTTTAAAAATTATTCTTGACTAATTATTGATTCTGTATGTACTGCCTATAATAGAAGCTATTATGTGTTAATCATAACTCAAAATATTATTATTCATATGGATCAGTACTTCAGTTTATTGCAAATAATAATGAAAAATAAACTTATGATTAAACTATCTTAATCTTTAAAAATTAGCACATATTGAACCAAAATCTCTAGTCCTTTCAACAGCTTTTCCAACCGAGGAAAATAATGTCTCAAATTCCCACAGAAAAGACCAGTATTTCCATTTTTACCCCATTGTTAAAATATTCATTTTACGATATGATGATGAAAAGTTTAATTTTTATTCAGCAATTGTTCACATTAGAAAGGTCCAGAAATCTAGCTTTACATACCATAATACCCTCCCCCCTTGATTTTTAAATTCCTTTTTACTTTTAATTGAACAACTTTAAAAATTGAATATGGTAAGAAACATTTTGTGTTTTTCATTTTGCTGTATGCAAAATTTCATTACTTTTTTCCATAGGTAACTACTACATTACTTTTTCCATAGATAAATTCAAAATCAAAACAGATTTTTTCTGGAGTTTGAAGCATCTTCTCATTTTAGATACTAAAAGAATAAAATTTATGTAATTTAATAATAATAACAATAATACAAGAAGAGAAAGTCTTATATTTATTATTCTTATTTCTATCATGATTCTTTTTATCTTCTTAAATAACTCAATATTATTTATTTTGAAATAAAATTTTATGATTTCTATGATTTAAATATAGATATCATAAATATTGTATAGAAAGATTAATAATTAATTATATTATCATTATTTTTAAATTTAAATAGTTCTAGAAAGTTTTTTACTATCAAATCTTACTTAATTTTTTCAAATGATTTTACATCCTTTAAAAAATGATTGGCACTTATTGAATAGCAAATAATAAGAAATTTATCTTACCTAAAAGTGGCATATTGTTTGAATTAAGATTTAAAGAAAGTTTATGGTTATTCCTTATTACTAAAATATCTTCTAGGCATAACTGCATTAGAAAAAGATTTAAATATGTCAAACATTGAAGGTTTCTGTAATTTCATTGTTATTCTTCTCTAATGATTCATGGCTGGCTAAAATGATTCAAGTGATGTATTAAGCAATGCATATTTTATTGAAAGTAAAAAACCTTCAAACTACTATTCAAACTATTCAATTACTAAACAGTTTTAATTCAAGATTAATAAACCCTTAAAATATATGATGGTGTTGAGAATCCAAAGATTTAGCCAAAATTCATATAACTCCTGTAAAACTACTTTGGTGCAAATTTTTAGATTTGTGATTAATTTGTAGATACCAGTAGAGAAATATTTTACAGTTTATATTTTTTTATTTCATTTAGAATGAGGTCTATTTTAAGTAATTATTTTAACATTTTATTGCTAGTTTTAAAATCACCTAGTATTGAATACTTGATATTTTCCTTAAGTTATTGGTACATGTAATTGTTACAAAAGGTATATAATTGAAAAAATTTAAGTTGAACATTTTAAATATGGTTTGTCTTTCAGATTTCGATTTTCAGCTAATAGAATTACTCAGTTTCTATGAGAGGTGGGGTAGCCACTTTTAATTATTAAGTCCAAATTTCTCTGTTAACTTTTGAACAAAAATGCATCAATATATATCAGCTGTTTTACATAAATGCATCAGTATATATCATTAGCTGTTGTGAAAGAGTCTGGTTTTAAGAAATAGATGTAATGATTTAAATGTTGAATTTTTCAGTACTACCTTTAATTTTAATATAATAACTAAGCTGCAATAAATTTTCCCACATTAATCTCTAAGCAAGCAAAAGATGAAGCCTATTGATTCCCATTTTCATTTTTATAAAAAACTTAGTTGAAAAGGACTCTATAGAATTACAATTGGTTTGTAATAAAAATAATAAACCAAAAATGTTTTCTAAACTTTTAATTAAAGATTCAGGAAATGGATGTTTATACTTTGTTATTAGTAAATTACTACAAAAACTTATAAATATTGTCCTTTTTCTAAATTCCTGTATTTTGATCTTTTCATAATGTTTTGATAAATCTGTGTTTGTGCATTTGTGTAAAATAAATACATGAGCAGTTAAACTGTATAACCAGGCAGATTTTTTCTGCTTCATACGTGCATTCTATGCATAATGTCATAATTTATTCAATTAATTTTCCATTAGTTGTGGTACTTTAGGTATATGTTTTGTTCAAGGTATATGTATTTTTCTTTCATCCTTTAAACTTGATTTGGTTACCTAGCTTAGTTTTCTTTGTCTCTGTTAATTATTTTGTTTCAAGTTCAAGCAAAAATAATGATAAACAAGTTCCTTTAGTAATAAAGATGTTTTGTAAATTTCTCTTTTTCCTATTTTTGAGGAATGATATCTGCAGAATGTGAATGTTTTCATCAAACATGGAATGTCTGAGTATAAAGTAGTTAATGCAGAAACACATTAAGTAATATGGAAATTGAATCTGAAATATTTTATTTCCCTTACTTGA
>JAOUZG010037629.1:40566-159305 GCA_026289955.1 Argiope argentata
GTATTACAAACAAAAGTTAAAATATTAACTATTTTTTATATTATAATGAAAATAATATATAAAATTGTTTTTGCTGTAATTAATCTCTTTCTTAATGTTTTTATCTTAAGAAAATATTAATTTATATTTTGCTTTACTCAAAGAGACATTAGAATTTTTTGGCTTTTTAAAGAATTCCTATTTTATTTGTTAATTTTTACTTTACTTTCTCTTTGATGATTGATTATCTTTTTAAAGCTCTAACTTTTAATTTTAATTCACTTTTGTGTTATGCCATTTTTAAATAAATTATGTGATATTCTTCCAAGCAACTCTGGTGAATGCTTCCTTGCAAATTATAGTGATTATTCATTTGTACTCTTTTTAGCACAAAATGTTAATTTTTTTTCTTTATTTTCTATAATTAGCCAATGAGAAAGTTTTGTGCCATCAGTTGTTTTCAAATTTGATGTTGTTGATGGCTATACAATTTTTTGAGTTATATTTCCTATTGTAGGTGCTGTTCTGTTAATTTTAACCTTTTATGGTTAACAATTTTTTTACCTAAGGAAAAAAAATTTTCCTCCCTAATCTCAATCAAGGGAGACCATAGGAAACACACCTACCCATTTTTAAAACTTTTTTGTCATGTGTCAAATTCGGTACATTAAGCATTCACGTAACAGTTAGACTTCACCAGAAGGTATTCAACCAGTCACACAATTTTTAGATTAAAAAGAAATTATTCCTTATTAACTGCCTCTTTATAATAGTTAGTCTTACTAACAAAACATGGGAATATCAAAAATCCTTGGACAAATCCTTGGTCAAATTTTAACTTTGATAATTTATTTTAATGCACAATGTGTAAATCATCAATAACTTTATTACAGTCAAATATCAGCTGGCAGCTTAAAAAGTAATATGCAAGGAGGAAAACAGATATTTTTACAGAAAGTAAACAACAATATATCCATAATAATGTGTCTGAAGACATTTGGAGAGAGTTACACATCATAATCAAACACTTATACTAAAATGGATGCGCTAGTTTCTGACATCATTTCTACAAAATATAAAAATCAAATTCCAAACTGGCAACCTTTTTATTCCCTTTCTGCCCACAGATTCGACAGGTTGAAGTTCTGGCATTGTTTCATCTTCAGAAAAACTATCTGAAGCACTTTTGGAGTCATCAGGTGACTCTGATTCCACATCTTCATCGCTCGAGCTTTCACCAGTATGAGGATCATCACTAACCTCTGGTGTTACAATAACATTTTCCACCTCCTCCATTCTCTCCTTCTTTTCACTTAAAAATTAACATGATTCATTTTCTGAAATGCCAATAGGATACAAATACTATATCTAACAATGCCAAGTATAAATGTTATAACTAGCCATTTAACTACTCTTTACTCTCAATTATATAAATACAACAACATCATGAAGAATATTTATAAAATATTAGATATCAGATTTCAGAGGCGATTTATTGACACAGCCCAGAGGGATGAATTTGTCACACACTTATTCTTCCTTCAATTTCTAATAATCTGAAATATTAGCATGTCACGATTACATATTACATCAAAAAAACCCATAAAGAATACAAAATAAATTTGAGAAACACATAAACTTACCTATGAAAGCCAAAAACTAAAAGAAAAACACAGCAAGTAGACTATCTTTGAAGTGGTTTGCTTCGACTTATTCCAATCAACGTCGGAGTTCTACCTTTCCCCACTTGGTGGTAACACTTACTGCTGCCGGCAGATATGAATGTGCCAAAAACATCATTATGGGCTATTGTGGAATAACTCACTTAGCTACTGAGGCAAAATGATTTTGGAGGTATGTGCTGAATTCAGCACACCTGCCGTTAAAGGGTTAAATTCTTTTAAACTGAAATGTGACAAACTTTATTTTGACTTAGTTATCAGAAACACATTTAATATTGATAAGGCTAAAGAAAAGACTTTTTGTCCATTCTCTAAGTCAATGTACTTTATGTATTGTAATATGCCACTAGTTTTGACTTGGTACATATTTTTTTCTCCATACCAAACATATATATATATATATACACTGAAGTGACAAAAATCATGGGATAGAAATATGCAAATATACAGATGGCAGTAGTATTGCAGCGAAAAAGAGTGCGAGTCTGGCGCAGACCCCACGAAGCCATGGACCCAAACTGTCAGTAAGGCATTGTTCAAGCTGGTGGCAGCTGCATAATGGTGTGGGCTGTTTTTACATGGCATGGACTCGGTCCTCTGGTGCAACTGAACCGATCATTGACTGGAAATGGTTATGTTCAGCTGCTTGCAGATCACTTGCAGCCATTCATGGACTTCACGTACCGACACAACGATGGGAATTTTATGGATGACAATGCGCCATGTCGACGGGCCAGAACTGTTCGTGATTGGTTTGAAGAACATTCTGGACAATTCCAGCGCATGATCTAGCCACCTAGATTGACCGATATGAATCCCATCGAGCATTTATGGGACATCATTGAAAGGTCCGTTCGTGCCCAAATTCCTGCACCATCCACACTTCCACAATTATGGACGTCTATACAGACAGCATGGCTCAATATTCCTGCAGAGGACTTCCAACGACTTGTGGACTCCGTGACACGTCGAGTTGTTGCACTTCGCCGGGCAAAAGGAGGACCGACACGATATTAACAGTCATCCCATGACTTTTGTCACTTCAATGTGTGTGTGTGTGTGTATATATATGTATATAATTTTTTTTTTTTTTTTAGAAAATAGTCTTCATTCTAAAGCAGCATTAAGTACAGATCCAAAGGCCTTTTCATCTACTAGTCTAAAGAAAGATGTTAGTTTAAGGTTAGATGGCTTAATTACTTTCATCTGGATATTGTTATTATTGTTGATACATAAATATTTTTATCATTTTTAAAAAAATCACTGCATGTAATTTTTACATGCATAAAATCTTTTAATTAATTAGATGATTAGATAATAGATAATATTTAAAAAAATCTATTAGATGATATTTAAAAAATACTATTAGTAATGTTAAAACTATATTATATCTACATTAATAAATTACATATATTTTTTTGTTTAAAATAGTAGTGAATTTCTTTTAGTTTATTTGGAATAGTAAATATTTAAAATTTCATTTTTTTAAAAAAAGAATCTTTTCTAACATTGCTCATATTGGTAATATGATGAATTAATAAACCATTCAGTAATTATTTTAGAAATTGTAGATAAATTACTGCTGAGTGAAAATTTGATGATTTTATTGATTACTTTCCTTATAATTTCTGCTTCTCCTGTGTTTAAAAAAGTAATAAGTTATTTATTCCTTATGATTAAAGGAATGAATAAAAAAAATATGTAGCAAATATGTGTCTTCAAAGGAATAGATGTTTAATTAACTCAGATGTCACTTTTCTTATGCTTTTTTTACATTATACACTTTTACACTTTTTTATAAACTTTTTATACTAGAAATAATCAATACATCTAATCTAAAGATTACTTCCCTAAAAATCAGTTATATGTCAGTTAATTAATGGCTTTGTTATATGTTATTATTTTATCTATGAATTTTGATGCTACATTTCTGCAATCTAACAAAATAAGAAAATATCATAAAGCACCTTTTTCCAATCTAATTCTTCTTTAATCAGTTTGCTATAACAATATCAATTACAGAGAAATTGAATGAATAATTCAAATAATGTCATAACTTTGGTGTAAATATAATCATTTAACTGAGACAATAATACATAACTAATTTAATTGAAGTTAGGAACTTATAAAAATAGTTATCTGGATTACTATTTGCATCCTAAAAGACTGATTTATTACTCTACTTTGAGATAGAGACAGTTTTTATTGCACAATTTATTTTTAACTCATAATTTTTAAAAATGACAATGAATGTGCAATTTCTCTTTTTAGAGTTAAAACAAGTACAACTAGAAATACAAATGAACTTTCTAATTGTATTTCTACAACTTTATAGAAATAATACTTTTAAATCTTTTATTGTCAATTACTAGAGATAAAGGCTTTGTAATATGATAAAAAAATGCCCTCTTCTTTTCTTTAATTTTCATTACTGGCATCTGGTTTATCTACTTATTTATTAATATACTTTTCACTATTTTGTTATTCCATTAATTATTTATATTTGTTTACTTTTTATTATATTAATATTATATTAATTTGTATATGCATTTACATAATTAATATATTTTATTGTGCCTTTTTTTATTGTTGTTTAAAACTTCTGAGAAAAATTTAAACTTTATAGTTGTATCACATATTTTATATATCATCATAGTACATCATTCTTATTAAACTTTTCTACTGAAAACTATTGAGCTTATTTTGAAATATTATTTGTCTGATGCATAGGGACTGTTCATTATGTTTCAAATGGATAATTTATTAAAAAAAAAAGTCTTGTTATTACTTCACACTGTTTGAAATACAAAATTTCTGTAACTTACAACAATATATAATATATCACTTTAAATTTCTAACATTAATCTACTGAATAAGTATTTATGCAAACAAATATAAATATTTGATAAGACATAAAAATAAAGCATAATTTTATTGTTCTAAATCATTTTCTGTTTTATTAAATAGATTTAAAACTGCCTTTGAGAGCATTAGGATGTATTTTAATAATGCTTTTGTAAATTCACAGTTTATGTGAAATTATATTTTAAAATTATTTCCAATCATAATAACTATATAAATAAAACAAGGACACTTGTAATTTTTTATTCCTTCAGTAAACTAAGCCCTTATTTGTATTAATTAAAATATTTTGTTTTTAGCATTTATATATAAAGGAAGTATAATAAATTAATCATCTTTGCCAACTAGTTGTACCAATAAAAGTATTAACATGTTTAATTTCGTAAAAAAACGCATTCTGCATCAAGTTGTGATAGGCATTAAAAACATGTTTTTAAATGGCCACTCACTTGTTATGCTTATTGTGCAAATGAACTTTCCTAATGTTGTTGAGTCTCTGATGTCATATTGCCATTAATAAAAGTATCTGGCTAATCTATTTTAAATTTTACATTCTGTCTTATGATGTGAAGTAATTTCTTTCTCTGATTTCTCATACATACCACCCAGATAATTAGTTAACTTTTTTTCTTTAGCTTTCATTAATAGAAGGAATCACTTTATTGAATATTTGATGAAATATTGAAAACAATTTGAAATTCATGCTGCAAGGAAATCTGTTGTCAAAAATTATTACAAAAAACAAAAAGTCAAAATTCAGGGGAAAAATTATGTGGAATTTAAAATGGTGCAATTTAAAAATAGTTTTTTTTTTATTTAAAAATGATAGAAAGATTAGTTTAATGTAAAAAATAATTTCTGATTACATCAGAAAAACATTAAAATTTCACCTATTTATTTAGGAAATTGAAACATATTTTAAAAATTTGTTTAAAAAATTCATTTCAAAATAAATCTGTTCTGAATTTGATAGCTCAGCTTCAAATGACTTCTCTTGTAGAGTGTCAACTCACATATACACTTATTTTTCTTTTTTGTTGGAAAGGATAAAGAAATAATAATAATAATATAAAAACAGATGTGATTTCTTTTTTATGGAAGTATGCATTAAATAGATATTATTTCCAATTTATCCAACAAATAAATAAATAAAAATTATAAATATTGCATATACAATGATGCTGCAGTATTTAATTTCATGTGTCTAATTTTTTCCTATCATACATTTTGTAGTGGTACTTCCCGATATCATTTAAAAAAACAAACTTGTGGAGATCTTGAGCACGATAGATGTAAGCCATCATTATCCACTGGTGAACTCTCTAGTAATCATGTAAAGCACAAAAAAGAAAGTTGCACTGATTTGAAGCACAAAAATGCAAGATATAGTGATTCAGATGCAACATCTTCTGAAGAAGATTCCAAAAAGAATAATATTTCCAAAAATCGTAAGTATAATTCCAAGGATTTGAAGAGAAGGAAAATAGATAATATCGTATCTAGAAACTTAGACTCTAAACGAATATACCAAATATCATCAGATAGCAAAAAAGCCTCAAAATATTGTGAAAAACCCAGGGTGAGGTCAAAATCTCATTACTCACGATCACCTCCCCCAGTTCAAAAGCATCATTCTAAATCCAGAGCTCATAGCAAAGAAAGAAGACATTTACATAAACTGTCCTCCGAAATAAAAGAGAATGAAATTTGGGGCATATCAAAGAGGCATTCATCACATGATAGAAGTTCCTCACACAATAGAAAAGCAAGATCTCCTTCTGTGTGTTATTCAGTATCAGATAGAAAAAGATCTCATTCAAGGGACAGTAGAAGTCATTCACATATACTGTCTAAAGAAAAGCCAAGGGAGTTTTATGAAGTATCTAGTTCAAAGCATTATTCATCAAGATCTTCTTCAAAAACACCAGTAACTTATAAAAAAACTGAAGTTGAGATTTCTAAATCTGAATTTCAAAACACTTTTTCAAAAATGAATGATACAATTAAAGATATTGCAGTTTTTTCCACTTCTGTTTTAGGTGAAAAGAAAGCCATATATGGAGATAAAAAAGAAATAAATAATATTTCTGTGGAAGAAACTAGATCCCATTCTTCTCTAAAAGTTGAAAAATGCCAAATTTCTTATGAAGAGTTGAATACAGAGTCTAATATTTCAGGAAACCTTATTCATGGTCTTGATAGGAATGTGCTAAAGGATGACATTGCTAATGAAAAAATAGACAAAGGAGATTTTTCTCGTTTATCTCGTGCTACTTCTGATGTGAAAATTAATGAAAGCTTTAGTTTAAAAAATGCATTAGGAATTTCATCCCCAGATTCTTCTACAACCAGGAAATTAAAAAATAGTGAATATGAAACGAGTGCAATTTGTATCAATGATAATGAATTAAAGCTTTGTGAAGAAACTTTTATGAATTCCCCATCAAAACATGAGAAAAATTCACCTTCTAGAGTTATTTTTGATTCAGAAGATATAAAAGAGGAAAAACAAAGGAAAGACAGTTTCAAACCTCCTGTAAAAAAGTATATAGTGAAAGACAATAAAATAACCCATGATTTTAAAAATAGCAACCAAATGAGGCATTCTTTTGCAAAATCAGCAAATACCGAAGATAAAACAATCAGGCAGCCAGTTGCTAAAAAACAGTCTGTTTGTCCTAGATCTCCTGATTTGTCACCATATCATTCAAGTGGAAGGCATCCTTCAGCTTCTCAATCTAGAGAGTGGAGCTACCATAGATCTGAGAGTCGAGAGAGGGAAGACTATAAAAAATTTAATTCGCATTATACATCAAACTCACCAAGATTCAGAAGAGAAAGTTCTGAGGTAAATAGTAGGTAAGTAACTTTTATTGTGTATATGAGTTGTGCATAATTCTTAATTTCTTTTCATTTGTATCAGAGTTTTGAACAAAATTTTTTTATATTAATTACTGAAATATTTTATCTGGTTTCTTAATAATTTTTTTAATATTATAATATCTTTGATTACCATTTAAGATTCATAGTATCAATCATTTTCAAATTAGTAAAAATTATTAATGCTCTTATATATGGTATAAATCATTTTTTTTAAAAAAATAGTTGTGAAAAATTAGAAATATATATATATTAAAATCAGTTTAAAATTTAGATATTGATTATGATATCCTTTTGTTTTCCAAAATATATTTCTTCCTAATAAAACTAATTTGTTTTTACTTTTTACCTAGTCCGTTTTATTTTTTCAGATAATTTGTTTATTAGCCCATTAGAAAATTATTTAAATGAATAAACTTAACATAATGGTCTACTTTTATTTTACTTAAATAAGTAATAAATATATATTGAAAGGAATTTATTCAAAATATGAATTTTCAGAATACAGAATATCTGTGAGTATCTTTAATTTATATAAATAGCAAGGCATTGCTTTGTTATAAGAATTAAAATTTCATTTTTTTGTTTAGCATTTCCCATTTTATTCTCTAGCATTTCTTTATTTATATTTATTTTATTTAAATAAAAATTGAATAAAATAAATTGTTATTATTATTATTATTTGAAGATATGGATCGAGAGATCAATTCCTATCCCAAAGGCGTCCTAGATCTCGGGAAAGAGAAATAACTCCTGATAATCAACCGTCTCTCAGTACAGAAGCCAGCAAATGGGTCTCATCTACTTCTTCTGAGCTTTACTATCATAAAATTGAAAAAGTAAGGTTTTTAGATAAATATAAAGCCATTAGTTTATTGGAAAAAATTGTTTGTGAAATGTTAACATGTAAAATTCTACTATGGTTTTATATGGATGTTAATACTTTCGTTCACCAGTTAGTTTACCTGTTAGTATGGGAATGTTTAATTTTAGTTAAATCCCTTAGATGTTTTTTCATGTCTAAGATTTTGACAAATTTCCAAACATTAAGGTTATGTTATTTTAATTGTCTTATATATATTATGTTTATTGTGTGCCTGAACCTTTTTAATGGAAACTGGTTTTACTAGACTAACAACTTAATATCTCATAGAAAAAACATAAATTTATGGTTCATCTTTTAAATATTGTGGTACTACAGCTTCATTTTTCTGTCCATCTGTTAACTAGACAGATGTTAAACAGAATTCTTCTTCTTTAACTTTTGATCTAATAAAAGTTCTTTAAAGTAAAAAAGCAAAGTGCCAATTGTTAAAATTTAATATCCTGAAAAAAAAGTAACATCAAGTAAACATTTTTTAAGGAATTTTATAAGAATTAAAAATTTTAATTTTAAAAGCTATATATTATAAATTATTTTTATTAAAAGCAGTGATGTCTTTAGAATATTTAAGGCTGAAAATAAGGTAGTTAATATTGTTAATATTTCTTTAAAATGTTTATTTCAGTTTTCAAAACATTCACATAGTAACTTGCTATAACTTGAACATATTTTTATTTCCATCCATTTTGTTTTCTACATTTTTCCATTTTTATGTTCAAATATTTTCAGGATTCTAAGGAAGTTGTTGCCACTGCTGCTTTAAAAGAACTGCATAATAAATTCAAATATCAATTGGTAGAACGAGCTGCAAAAGTCCGTGCCAGCAAACCTAAATATGATCCGCCAATGCGAAAAACAAAATTGAGAAACCATAAACCTAAAGGTATGATCAATTCAAGTATATGGATTTTGTATTCTAGATTATTTCGTATACTGAGTACTTATTGCTGATATAAATACCTACTATTCCATTGAAAACTGTTATTATTTTCTTTGGAATTATTAGCTTTGTAGATTCTGAACTTCAGTTTTTTTTAAATCTTACTTATTTAGCAATTAAACTAATTATTACACAATATTTAAATTTTCAATTATTGTTCATGTTTTGTTTCTGCTTATTTGTATAAAAAAGAATATTTTTTATAAAAAAAGAATATTAAGATAAGTTGATTCATTTTTAATGGTTATACAATTAAAATCTTCCATTCAAATTTTTAGTACTATTTGAATAATGTACTCTTCAATTATCTAGAATAGCGTTACTTAAATCATCTTCTTGTAATCTCATTTCCAATGGAAACAAGTTTCATTGTCAATTCCAGAAATGAAAAATAACTAAGAAAATATTGCTTAGTAAAATTGAAGGAAAACCCAAATTAAAATTAGTTATAATCCTTAGTACTTTTTTTAATCAGTATAATCTTCTGATTAATTTTCGCTTGCAAATGGTAAAGAATAAGAAAGCAGTAAATAATAAGAAAGCAGAAGCAGAATTGTTTCCCGGAGTTTTAAGAAAATATTTTGTAGAAAATTTGCTATTTTATAATTTAATTAGGTAGATTCCTATAAAAGGAGTATCTATTGCAATGATTTTCATGACTAGATTTTGGAAAAATTCTGCAGTTCTTCACAAATCATGGTTCCTAGAACCCTCAAACACACATCATTCAAAAAATTCTCTCTCCCCAGAGAGAGAGAGGGTTGAAATTTTCATTTTGTTGAACTTTCCCTATATCAAAGATAGAAAAATAAAATCTCTCATTAGAGAGAGAGAGGTTCTATTAAAATGAACAATTTTTGTATTTCAAGTTTTTCAGTAACTTCAATTGTTAGAAGTAAGGGGCTCAAAAGTAATTTTGTAACCTTAGACTGTTTATGAGTAATTTATTTATCCATTTTTGAAGGGGAAGGGGAAATGAAATATAACTTTATTTTTATTTTCATAGTTTTAAACTATTTAAATGTGCATGGAGTAAAGATAAAAAACATGAATAAAACTTATTAAATAAAGATAAAAGAGAACTAAGATTTAATGGCAGCATTATGTAAAAACCCATTAGTATAAAAATTTCCAAATGCTGCTTGTGTTTCAGCTCATTATATATATATATTTTTTTATATATGATCCTTAATATTCTGGAATTTTAGTTAATTTGATGTTTTTTTAGTTTGATATCTGCTGTATTGCTGAGAGCATATTACATTCAAAAATATTATAATAATAAAAGATATCTGTTATGGTATTAATTTAAATGTGTGCACTTTTATTAATAAACTAACAGCGATTAGTCCTCTCCTTCTAAAAAATTCTGAACATTTAAAAATCTTAAAAACTAAAAAAAAAAAAAAAAGTGAAAAATTGCATGGGAAAAAAACCCGAGAAATTACAAGAGATTTCTACTCTTTTCCTTTCTTTTTTTTTTCCATTAAAAATGTGCTGATTTCTGAACATTGCAAGAGTAAAAGATCTTAGCCACAGCACCACTAACAAAATTTTATAATCACTGAAATTCATCCCTTTTCTGTCCATTCCTCTTTTCTATATGGATCAGTGTAATTTCTATTTCAGAGACAGTTGTTTTCTTTCTATGAGATTTCTGCATTGCATTTTATTCGAAACTGCCATAACTGCCTGAAAGGATGGAATAAATTTCTTTGATAGAAAGAGATAATGACATTTGATCTGCAAACAAATTTATAGTATTTAATTTTTCACATATGCATTTATTTCCAAATGGATTAGAAAAGTTTCACAAAATATGTTGTGAAACTTTTTTTTTTTTACTTAATAAAGTTTTACAAAATTTGTTGCTGAATACTTCGCACTGCAAGAAAATAATAAGCTTAAACAATATGAAAAAATAAGCACTTAATAGCCCTATCAAAAGAGGAAAACACAAAATTACACGCCAGTTCAAAAAAAGTCATAATTGATTTTAGACTTTGTATTAAAAAAGAATACAAGATAAAATGGTATGAAAAGTCCAAACAGTCAAATTTGATGTCCAAAAATAAACTGATTTCAAATTTGATAGATCAAGGGCTGTCATTTAAAACTGAATTTTTCTGATAATTAAAACTTGTGAAACATTCACCCTTTATTATGTTCAATGATGGAAATATTTTCACATATGTTCATGGATAAAAAAATAGCCATTGTTACTGATTAACTCCATTTTTGCAACAATCTCTTAAGAAAGCTTTAAACAATGAATATTTTTTTATATGATTAAATGAAGCTTTGAAACACATTTCACAAAAAAAGCAATTGAATGCAATTGTAAGATATTGATGTGAATCAACCAGAAGGGTTTCAGAAGGATATTGAAATTCAATATTTTTAAACCATACAATGGCCAAGAAATATTTAAGAAGTTATATCATATTTTTTTTACCAATTAATATTGATGGGATAAATCTAAATTTAAAATTTTTGCATGTTCCACAAGAACTTTTTATTGAAAATGACTATAAAATTTTAGATCTAGGTATTTTTGAACTTCATATAATTCATAGAAGGTTTCAGTATAAGCATCTACTCTGTGGAAAGTAAATATTTGTCAAAGAGTAATTATTGAATTAGTAATTTATTGAATAGTCAAAGAGTAATTTTCAAAAAATAGTTCAATTGAAAATTACTGTTTCTTTTGAATTTCCTTTGAAGTTTTGTTCTATTTATTGGGTGAAAAATACCATTGTTTGTAAACATTCTCTTAAACCTTTTGATTGCATAAGGAAATACATGGGTTTCATTTAAAAATACTTCCATTTTCTGATATGAATGATAATATAGTAAATGCTTGTCTGTATAGATTGATTCTGTCTGAAGTTAGCATCTTTTATATTGCTAAAATTCTTCAGCCATTTCTTAAAAAAATGATAGGCATCTGAACCAGTAGTGTATTTCTTATATTTAAAATCTTTTCTTGTTTATTATAAAGTCAATTTAAACATTGTCAAAAGAAGAATAATTGAAGAAGCTAAGACATTAGACAATTTATTTTTGATAGATTTTGATGATGCTCAAACTTTGAGAAAAAATACCAATATTTGATTAGAGTTACAAGTTGATTGATTACTTGTGGAGTGACTTAAGCTGTAAAAAGTAGCCTTTTAGCTGAATGCTTTATATCTGTAAAAAATACTATTAAAAAAATATTTCAATGCACATCTAAAAACTTTACAATTTTAAAAGCTGTATTTTGTTTAAATTTGCTTAATTGAGATAAACAAATGTTTCATTTTTCTCAACTTTATTCTAAAGCACATATTTCCTGGACTTGTTCATAAAGCATGCAGAGTTCACTTGAAATTTTGATGAAAGAAAAAAAAACCAACGTCAAAGTTAATATAATGAATGACTTGATTAATTTAATAATAATAATGATGATAAAATGTTTAGATGATTTCTATTATAACATTTTGAAGTCTAAAAAATTTCCTGATTTTTGAGAAACTGTAAAAAATAATTCTTGTGTTGTCACATGGCAATGTGGCTATAGAAAATGAATTTAATATCAATGAGGATATGCTTATTGAAAGACTAAAAGAATATTTTTTAAATTAGTCTAAGAACTTAATAGCATTTTATATGCTTTTGTAGAAGTATTTTAAATGTTCCAATTTCAAAAAAAATTTGCTTCAGTATCTTAAGTGAACAAGTGCAAAGTATTATGAAACTTTAAAAAAGCAAAAAAAAAAAAAAAAAAAAAAAAAAATGTTGATGCTGAAAAAAAAGAGGAGAGAGAAAATTAACTGAACTAATGTGAAACAGCATTACAAATGAAATTGTTGCAAAAAAAAAATGATATTTGGAAAATCTACAGAAGTTGTAAAAATTGATGCCCAAATATGAAATATAAATAATTTTATTAATATTTGACCCCTCCTTTAATATTTAAATTTTGTTTTGATACATTCTATGCAATAAACCAGTGGGAGGGGTTTTACCAAAATTTTCTCACATACTCTTTAATAATCTTGTCATGCCTAAGAATGTTTTATATATCATTGACATAAAATAGTTATGGAATATTAACTTACAATTAATTTAGTATTTTTACTGATTTTATTGTGTGATACTTAAACAGTTTTTTTAGTAATTAGTACCTGGTATGCAGTTAGTAGTAATAGAAATTTGTTTTATATTGATTTTTCCTATCTGATAGAAATAAAGATTTACTATAAAATTGCAATTGTAGTCACAAAATCCCATATGAAATTTAATATATTTAAGTTATTGCATTTTTGAATTATCCTGTTTAAATGTTCTTAAAAGTACAGATTGACTGACGGGCAACACTTTGTTTGATTCAGCAGGTTTCTACAGTATAAATGTTAAATCTGTGTACCAAATTTTATATCAAATTCAGTATCGTGAATGATCTAAAATGTGGAGACTCCTCAAAAACCCAAGTTTGAATATTTTGATAATTACTATATTTTCTCTGTATTACATTTATAAAAAAGTAATAAAGATATTTTTTGTATAGGAAAATACAATAATATTCTTTTAATGTATTATTATTATTATGAGTAATGTCAAAATTTTGCTTCTTTTCCTTGCTTTTTCTTTTCTTAAGACTATGGAATATTATTATCTCATTATAATTAGCACATGAGTGCTGTTTGCATATTTCCTTTTATATTGCATATGCATACAGGAAAAATATTGTTAATTTTTTATCCAGATTTGACTGGTAACCGTGATCAGTGATATGTGGTTAAGTGAAATTTTTGCTAATAGTATGCAATTACTACATAAATACTAAATAATTAATTTTAAAAAATTTAAAATCTAAGAATAAATTATGTTTTCAAATTTTCTTTTACTCCAATTGTTTAAATACAGAACAGATAAAATCTTAGTTCCAATGTTTAATAAGAAAAGCAGATGATTTTTTTTGCTCCAATATAAATGAAAAATCAAAGGATAAATTTGAACTTCTTATAGTAAAACATTATTGTTTGTATTTAATTGAAAGAAGAATATTTGCAAATGATAATTTCTTCAAATATATTTAAAATGCTGTGATAAAATTTAATTTTTTGCCTACTAATACAAACTTTTGGCACTTACTAAAATTAAAACTTTTAATTTTTTTAAACTTTGTAACAAGCATAGGTTTGTATATAATTTTTTTAATGAAACATTTGAGTACAATTGTTTGAGTTCCAAATAGACTTAATAATTACAAAAAAAGAACTATGTACTAAAATTAGGTGTTCTAGTTTAGCATCTTAATTGGAGATTCATATCGAATTTTAAACTAAATTGTTAATGTGAATGAACTTTTATTGGTTTCTCATGTATCTAAATGCAATAACTCATAAAAGCAATGATTTAAATTAATGAAATTCTTTATGTTGTCTTGTAATTATAATCATAGTTCCATGTTCTATTTTGGTGTGAATTAATATGCAAAAAGCTTGTTTCATTATTACTTAAAAATCGAAAGACATTGGGTGAATAATTATATATTAACTGCGAATTATGCTGTCACAAACAAAGCCATATGATAACATTAGAAACTATATTTTGCTATATTCTGCAAGTAAGCTGTGTAAGATCTTATTTTGTTCTCTAAAAATACCAAAATGTAAAATGGGAATATATTTAGTAAGCTAAAGCAGGCAAATTAAATGATAGGATGACAAACTGATTTTTTTTAATTATTATTTTTGTTACTTTTCTAGAATTTCTGTCAGATGACTGCAATAATATTTTTCTATCAACTCTTTTCAGAACTTCTATGTGAAGAAGACAGTTCTAGCAGCAGTGAGAGATCATCTTCAAGTGAAGAAGAAGATACATCCTTAGAGGAGTTGGAAAAGAAAAGACAACATCCTGATAGATTGCACCCAGAATTATGGTTTAATGATCCTAAGGAGGTGACTTTTCTATTTTCTCCTTTCTTTAAAGCTTCTTGATAGAATGAGGGATTTTGTTTTTTTCTCTCCTTCCATTTAATATGGCATCGCAAAAACAGATAAATAATTACTGTTAATGTTTGATAAGTTGACATAATTATTTTTATTTAGTATAGCATTGCAGATTAAAAAATTGTAAAAATATTTTTAGAAACATTTTATTTATTATTTTATAATAGATATTCTTGTAGTCTACACTGAAACTTAAAAATCAAGATATGTCACTTTAAACTGAAATAAAAGTTTGAAAATAATTATAATATTTTAACTAAATTGTAGAATTGGTTCATTAAATCATTTAGCCTTTATTTTGTTCTAATGATCCTAAATAACAATAATTGCAATATTTCTTATCTTAAATTCTGCATTTGGAGCAAATAATATATATATATATATATATTTGTTAATCAATATATATAAAATGCTCACATGGACACAAAATCACGTCAAATTTGTTCATTGATGTTTGGCAACACTTCGACCTCTCCCACGAACATAAGCTTGTAATTACATAACATTTTCAAGTAAATGCTATTCTTGCATTGGTTTTTTTTTTAAAAAAAATTGTAAACAAAAAATTAACAGACAAAATTTTTACATTGGGTTTAAGTCATGTTGTATTCATTCAAGTTAATTCAAGACAGGTTAACTGAAAATGCTGCCAAATTATTCATAAGAAGATCCAATCATAATGAACAAGATAGGGTGAAAGGCTTATGTGTATGGAGTGAAGTGTCTGAACTACAGGAACATAGTTGTCGACTATGTCTGGACTTTGCTCTTTTTGCCCAGCTCTGACTGAGAAAAAGTTATAAACTCAAGTGGCAAATACACAAAATGTTGCTGTGATCAAAAAAATGTTTTAGAACATCTGGTGAAGCCACCAGATATTAGGAAGAAACTATTGGAAGCATATAAGTAAATATAATTCTGCTTTAACTTTTGCTTCCATGGGAAGCTCAAATTAAACCTCCTCCTGGAACTGGGACATATTGCTATAGGATACATGGTCAGATATATCTCATGGTTTCTCCTTTATACAGTGGCCATAACAAACAAGGTTATGATCAGTTTTATGTGTTACCAGTGAAGCCACTGAAAAACACATGGAGATAAATGAAGGATATTTATTTTCTGTGGTGGAAAGACTGGATTCTTTGTTGAGAGCAATCAATCCATTCGTTGATTGTTCCATTTGTTGACCTGCAGATGCATCATATAATTGAAGAAAATCCTGCTACAAATATCAGGAAGGTTTTCATGGAGATTGGAAACTTAGATATACGTAGATATAACCACCCTATTACAAAAACAGAAACTGTAGCAATATTTGTTGAAGATAATGTTGAACCTCCTGCTAAACGAGACATCTGTATTTATTCTTTAAGTGACTGCTGCAAAAATATTTCTCCATTAAACCAATGCTGTCATCCCATGGTTTATCCCTTGCTGTTTCCAACTAGAGAATTAGTTTGGAACATAAATATGGAACATTTTGCCAAGGGAAGATCAGCAAAACACACTTGAATTGCCCATCTACAATTTTATTCTTACCGACCATCTGTGAGGAGTAATTTTAGCACTCTTCATCATGGTGGAAAACTATTCCTGCAGTATATTGTTGATGTCTATGTTACAACTGAAGGATTACATCCCAATTATTTTTGTAATAATCAAAAACGTCTTAGAAGTTAGCAGCATTATAAGGCATTATTAGATGCATTGAATCAAATTCTTGAGCATTGAATCAAGGTATATGTACAGGAAAACTGATTATACTTCCCTCTACATTTCAAGGAAGCCCTTGCCATATGCATCAAAATTGTCAAGCTGTTGTGGCAAAGGTCAGAAAATTTGGGCGACCTGATTTATTTCTAACATTTACCTGTAATCCAATATGGGTGGATATTTTAAATGTGCTGGACCACAACATCCAGACCAGATATTGTTGTACGCATTTTTAAAATGAAATTGGCCAAGCTGTAAGATGATATTATTAAAAGAAATATGTTTGGTCACATGATATCATATTTTTATGTTATTGAGTTCCAGAAAAGAGGTTTACCTCATGCCCTCATTCTTCTAACATTAGATGTCTATTCCAAAATTCGTAATAAAGAGGACATTGACAAATATATTAGTGCAGAATTACTAAATCGACTGCAGACCCAACACTTTTTCAAATTGTTACTAGATTTAGGATTCATGGTCCATGTGGTGCTTTGAATCCAAATTCACCATGTATAAAAGAAGGTGCATGCACCAAACAATATCCAAAAGAGTTTAGGGAAAAAACAGAAGTAAATATGAATGGGAATCCCGTGTATGAATGTACAGAAAATGTCAGAATAGGTAGACATGATTTCGATAACCAATGGGTTGTACCGTATAACCCTTGGCTTTCAATGCTTATATTGATGTGGAAGTATGTGCTTCAATTAAAAGTGTCAAATATCTGGATAAATATGTGTATAAAGGACATAATGCTGCAACAATAGGATTTGAAAAAGAAAATGCCCTTTATCATGATGAAATTTTGTCATTTCTAGATAAGAGATATGTGCACCAGAAGTTGTGTGCAGTTTGAAAGAATTTAACTTATCAGAAAAATCTCATGTTGTTGTACAATTAACTGTTCATTTGCCAGATCAACAGACTGTTGTTTATGAAGATAGCCAAGAAGAACAAGCTGTTGCAAGAGCTGCTACAAAACAAACAACTATTACTGCATGGTTTGGTTAAATAAAAATGATTAAGAATCTTACATTTATTTATATACCAATATTCTTCAGTATTATACCTTCGATAAAACTTCATTAAAGTGGCAAAAATGGCAACAAGGAGGTCAACAAATTATTGGGAGAATGTCTGTGGTTAACATTCAATATTCAGAAAGATATTATTTGTGTTTGTTACTTTTAAGAAAAATCAGGCACTGTAAGTTATGAGTATTTAAAAACTGTTGTTGGAATTGTGTGCTATACTTTTCACCAAGCATGTCAAATGCAAGGGCTACTTGAGGGGGATCAGCATTGGTATGATACAAAAAAAAAAAAAAAATGAAGCAATACAAACTTAAGTACCATTTCAGTTTACTGTTTGCTATTATTTGTGGTTTTGGGAAAGCAAATAATGTTCCAGAACTTTGATTTTGGTATAAAGCCTTAGTGAAGATTTTGCTTGGCAATATTCTAAAAATATTGAATTTCAATATGCATATTCAGAAAGTGAAGAGGTTCTTAAAAACTATAATTAAAATTGTCTACTGTTCATCTGCTAGATGCTCTTTCAAATTTACTATTCTTTAATGCGTTAGAAGAATGGCAGAAAGGACAAATTAATGCGGGAAAATTTAATGAAGAACAAAAATTGGCTTTTGTTATCATAATAAAAGCTGTATATGAGGACAGGGAAAATGCATCAAAATTATGTTTTCTGGTGGGCCTTGCAAGAACATGAAAAACTTTTTTATATAATACTTTATTGTACACAATAAGAGGAAAACAACATCATGTAATTCCAGTTGCTTCAACAGGTATAGCTGCTACTTTACTTAGCAGTGGAAGGACTATGCATTCAGTTTTTAAAATACCTATCCTTTTAAATGCTGCTTCAACTTGCAATCTTAAGCCAAACACACTAGAATCTAAGTTGATTTGTGAAACAAAATTAATAATTTGGGATGAAGCACCCATGACTTATGTTCAAGCTTTTATTGCTGTTCTGCAGGATCTTACTAATTGTTCTCTGCCATTTGGCACTAAAGTTATTTTGCTTGGTGGTGACTTCAGGCAAGTTTTGCCAGTTGTTTTGAAAGGTTCGAGATCTTTAACTGTTGCCACTTGTTTGAAAAAGCATAATCTGTGGTCTAAATTTACTAAACTACATTTAATTAAAAACATGAGAGCCCTAAAAGCTGAAAGAAAGTTTCATTACAATTAAGTGAGTTCCATTGCTCCTTCCTTTGGTTGGAGCAATGGAACTCACTTAATTGTAATGAAATTGCTGCATAATACTGTAGTGGAAAAATGCACTAATTCTGCAAATGATGAAACATATTTTATTCTATGAATACCCCTTATACCTTCTGACAGTAATATGCTATTTCAATTTAAATGAAAGCAGTTTCTAATTCGTTTGGCTTATCGTATAACAATTAATTAAGCACAAAGACAAACCTTTGAAAAATTTGTTTAAACCTAAATAATCCTGTTTTTAGTCATGGACAATTATATGTGTGCTTCTCATGTGTTAAATACTTTGACTTGCTTACTGTTGTAGCACCAAATAACAAAATTGTATTCTCTTCTCTAACATGTCTGTTTTCTACCATTGATTGTTCACTCTTCAAGAAAATATTTCCCTAAATTTTTGTAAATGGTGATTTTTAAAATTTTATTTCTATGGTATTGTTCCCAAATTCAAAAAATTGTGAGAAAAGCTCATTTTTTTTTTCAGTGGTGGATGAATATAGTTCTGAAATGCGAAGTTATTTGTGTTTACAATAAACTTTTCTGTCTTAATTGTCGAATGCACTTTTTACTTTTCATTTTTTATTTCTTTCACTGTTTTATCTTATTTTGGAATGAACTGAATTTGAATACCTAAGTTCCCAAATTTGAAAATTTGTGAGCAAAGCACATTTTTTTAAAAAAGTTGTTTTGGTGGTGGATGCATAGATGCATATCTTTCCTAAATGAGAAGTTATTTGTGTTTACGAAGAACTTTTCTTAAATTTAATGTTTGAATGTACTTTTTGCCTTACATTTTTTATTTTTTTAATTGTTATATCATATTTTGGAATAAATTGAATCTGAATATATCTTGCTAGATTTGAATTGGTTTAGTAGATGGCGAGTGAGTAAAGCGATCTGGAAGGAACTGCATTAGAAGTTCATGGGGGTTGGTGTGCAGAGGGCGAAGCCCCAAAGTACAGATTTTTTGCATAATAGATATTTAGGTGTAGCAGATGCGCTAGACCCGAACTCCCAATCTTATGGTTAGTAGCCGAGTAACAAATCCGCTGGGCCAAAAGTGCACTTTGGTCTGAGGGATGTTGGCTGGCTTATATGGATAGCATTCACCACAGATAAAATCTATCTATGCAGCTCTTTCATCATAAGGATAGATTTTTATTTAGACATCAGAGGTATTGGATACACTCGCAGGCAAGTTAGAAGGGAAATAAAGTAGAAATCTGGTTTATAAAATTTCAACATTTAAAAGATTCTGAGAAAATTTTGCATCACACCATTTATATAAGAAACTTCCAGTCTGCTAACATTTCTGTTTAATTTCTACAAAGTAATAATAAATGGAAATGTTGATTCAAATGTGATTCAAGTATCAACTTATTACATTTAACAAAAAGATTAAAACTACATAATATGATACAAAACATCATTTGAAAATGCCTGTAAACACATAAGTAATATCTAATATCCAGTGAGTAACATTAGATAGAGGCTTTCTTAATTATTTTATGAAAAAAAGATTCAAAGGAAAAGTATATAAAAAAGATTTTTAAACAAGTATAAGTATATTTAATGAATAATGAAATGGCTTCTTTTATTTCCTTTTACTTGCTGTATAAATGTTGCCATTTGTATATCTTACTTCGATAAATTGTTCTCATTTACTACTTACAGCCTTTTAGAATATATGGATATCTTAATGTATTTATCAAAATGAATGATCTTGAAAATATTATTTATTTTATTAAAGAATGAAGCTTCCTTATAGTGAAGATTTAATTAATCAAAATAAAAATTAACTTTTGATATCAATTTTTATTCCAGATGAATGATGGTCCATTGTGCCGATGTAGCATGAAAGCTAGTCGTTCTGGGATTCGTCATGGGATTTATGTGGGAGAAGAACTTTTGTCTCAATGTGATCCATACAGCAATAATGCTAAAAGGCTGTATCATTATAAAATTGCAATGACACCAGTCACTAATTTTTTGGTGAGTTAATATTATATGCAGCAAATTAGATTTTATAAATATCTGATGGGTATTTAATTATTAAAAGAGCTTTTCTAATTTTTTTTAAACCCAACATTTTTGATTGTATATTATTTTATCATTAAGATGGTACATTTTTATATGGGTATTTAAAAATAAATAAATTATAATAGCAAATATCAGTTTATAAATTTTTTATATTTTTTACAGAATTTAAATTATTTAATGTGAATTAAATGTGTTTCGGTATTGCTTGAGATTTATTTAAAATTCATATTGGAATTAATCTTAAATAAATCTTGATTGATTTTTAAAAGATTTTTTTGGAGTTTTAAAATAAGATAAAAGTAGTAATTTCTCATGAAATATATTACAAAACTAATTTCCTTTTTGCTCTGTTCATTATTTAGTATTATCTTTTAAATAATTCATTAAAATTGTTTTAATCTTTCAGACAAAATCTCCAACTATTATTATGCATAAAGAAGAGAAATATGTCTTTGAGGGATTTTCCATGTTTTCTCATAAGCCATTACCGAAACTTCCTAACTGTAAGGTAATTCGATTCAACTATGAGTATACCATTCTGTATGTAGAAGAGGAGATGCCAACCAATTTTACTGTAGCTGGTCTTGAACTTTTTAGCAATTTTTTGTTGCAAGAAATTCTGGAATTGGTAGATTTGGAATGGAAAGCCCACAATGATCCTAATGGCTGTCCACAGTTTCACTTTATGCCACGCTTTGCCAAAATTTCTCAAGGTATCTTCCTTTATTTTCATTATATTTTTACTTGTTTGGTAAAAATAAAGTTATCAATTGTTTTATTATTAAAGTGAGCCATTTCATATGTGTGTTTTTAATCATATGAAATTTTATGAAATAAATATATGAATTCATAATGATAAATGATGCAATAAATACTGTTACAAAAAATTCACATCAGATTTCCTTTTATGGTGTTCATAGGTCATGAAAACTCAATCAGCAGGCCTCAGTAAAAAACAATAATGACATTTATTTACACACGAAGACACTAACACAAAGACAATGAAACTATAACAGCACACTACAGTAGGCAGTAGCTCACAAGTAGTAACTGACCATATCACTCAAAGCGGTCAAACAGAATTTATGTGTGGGATCATCGGAGCTTTGCTCTATGGTCTCTTCAGATGAATGAAGTTATCACTGTCTTCTCACTTTAGCTGCTGACTCACCACCACACGACTGACTTCTGCACATACTATATGTTGCTGCTTCCACAGTAGACTACAAGACTCAGTACTAGCTTGTACTATGTGCAACTCTTGCGCTCTGCCGTAGCTTTGCTATCTTCTCGGAGACTCGTTACTTGTCTTCTACTCCAACTCTGCTTCTGGCTCAATTAAATTCACACACACACACAGCTTAAGTCTGCCAACTTTTTATAGCTCCTGGGAGACAGGTCGAGAATATTTTAGACCAACCAAGGTGCATGCGTCTTGGTTTCTATTGGATGGAATGTAAAAATTCTGGAAGTTTCCAGCATTACCCATTTTGTTGCAAAGTCCTGGCATCATTTACGTGTCACCCACTCAGCATGCAACAAGGCTGATTGCAAAACAGTCTTTCTTGTGATGACTCTGTGTCATGCTGTTAAAGCAAAATTACAAGTTTGTAGCAATACATAAATGTTAACTTTTTTTTAATAACAAAGAAATGGAGTTACACTTAGGAATAAGCTGTTGTTTCTATTATTTGTCAATATATTTTCTCCTGCCAATTCTCTTTTATGTTAAACCTATCCATCATCTTTCTGAATGTATAATTTTTGGAATGTTCTAAAGTCCATGAATACTTTTAATCAAGAATTTTTCTTTCTTTCTTTTATTGGCAAAACAGAGAAATTGAGTTATTTTTTATTAGGAAAGGATATTTTCTTATTATTTCTGCATTACAAGACATGTATGAAAATCAATTTGTTTTATTTATAGTTTTAATGTTAAAAATGAATTCTAATTCAAAATAGTTAAAAGAAGATAATTCAAGTAAATTAGTTTAAAGACTGTGTTCTACTAAAGAAAATTTAATTATAATAATTGTTTTTTTCCCTTATTTAAAAGTTTATAAATATTGCATATACAATATTTCTATTTTTTTTCGTGCATATGTGTGTAAAAATAGAGTTTTTATTTAAATTTGCAAATTTTGTAAGATTTTTTCTTAACTATTAGTATTAAGTATTTCATTTTACTTGTATAAAAGAATTGTATATTAATGAAATTCCTTTGCATTTTTTTCTTTAAAAACATTTTGCTTCTTGTGTGTTTCTGAATGATTTACTTTTAAACAATTATATTTCAGAAGAAGGAAAAGAATTGCTTTCCTTGGATGTTATTTTGCAATATCTTATGAATTCTAATAAAATTCTCATTGACGAGGAAAAATTGTCAGAAATCTTAACATATTCAAATAAAAAATGGCAAGATTTAGCTGATGAAGTAAAAGGCATGATTGTGACTTGCCCTGGCATGAAACCTTCCTCCATACGTGTTGATCAACTAGATAGGGAACATATTGATTTACATTCAGAAAGCACATTTCCTGTTATTGTTCACTTTGGTGTCAGACCTCCTCAACTCAGCTATGCTGGAAATCCACAGTATGTTTAGAAAACTATTGTTTCATTTTTATAATTTTAACTTTTTTCTTTCTAACTAAATTATTCATGGCCTGTGTAATTGAGTTAATTTTTGTGTAAAGAAATCTTACCAACAATGTTTCATATTCAGACTGCCAATGTATTTAGACTAATTAATTGCAGAACAAATTAAATTTTGTTTTAATATTTTAAATATTAGTTTGCTTTAAAAGAATGTGTACTAGTTTATATTTACTGTCAATCTATTAATGAGTATTATTTTTGGAAAAAAAAAAGCATTATTCTACGTATTTTTGAATAAAATATTTTTATTAAAAATATTTCCAAACTTTCTGTGATGTCTATATCTTCATTAAAGGAGGGCTTAAAACGAAATATATACGTGTTTTGTAAAAATGGTATAACTTTAAAAAAAAAATCAGATTCTGTTTAGAGAAATTTCATTCAGAAGAAAAAATTTCTTGACTTACAATTAAAATAATATAACAAATATGTATAATGGTTTTGCTTATTTAAATATTCAAAAGCAAAAATAATGAATAATTTATGAATTTCGGGCTAACTATTAAGAATGTATTTCCCCTTAACTGTAAAAATTTTTTATCTGCATTTTTTGTTTCTCCTGTTTGTAAGTTTAATCTGAAACAGACAATATTGCAGATATATGTATAAACAGGTGGTTTCAATAAACAGTTTTTCTCAACAATAGTTTGTCTTCAATGTATTCAAATGCATTGAAATAAAAAAGAAACATTAGAAAACAAAGAAATCAAAACATGAAATTTTAATTTAATTATAATAGAAAACTAGTTTGTTTTATATTAAATTCTTTTAAATAAAGAATGAAGCAAATTTTATTGTTGAATACAAAGCATGATATATTATTCTGCTAAAGAGGAAGGGGAGGTGATCTTCACAAATATATAGTAAATAGATTTTGTTCAAAATTGAATATGCAATAAGTATTGTATTAATGAAATATTACCGCATGACAAGTAATATATATATACTTAATTTCTGAAAAATTGCGTAACTATATAATTTCATTTCAAAAGTCCTGCATATGACTAATATATAGTTCCCTAAAATTTGTGTGTTCTCATGTGATAAATTTAGTAAATACTTTTTGTATCTGAATTTTAGTTTGAAAGATATATATATATATATATTAAATCTGTGTTTAGGGATATTTCACTTTTTTTGTATTAATATCAATGCATTACTTAAACTGTTGAAGTTTTTTGATAATAAGTATTTTTTAATTTGATGTTTAGGATTAATGATGTATTTTTTTAGATATCAAAAAGCTTGGCGAGATTATGTGAAGTACCGCCATTTATTAGCCAATAAACCAAAAGTTCGTTATGCAGATAGACATAGATTAATGCAGAAAGAAACCAGATTACAAGAGATGAGGATGGAAAAGTAAATTTCTCTTCGTTACATATATTTATTTTTTAAAATTTTATCACACTGTAGCATTCTGTAAAATTTTTTACATTAGCTAATATTATAGTTGCAAAATAAATGTATTAAAATGTATTTTATGTATTAAATATATTATTTATTTACATTCTCTCAAATAATAAAATCAGATTTTTAATGCATGAAACATTTTTTTCTATATATATATTGAAAAAAAAGTTATGTGTGAATGATAATTCAAATATTAATGGTAAAAGTTAATTCTGAAAAATTTTATTAAAATAATACAAAATATGAAATGACATTTTTTGTGTGCATAATATCTACTTTATTATGCACATGTTATATTATTCATTTGATTAAATTGCTGATTGATGGTTGAGGAAATGAATATAGATGGATAATAGGGTGCACTTTATTAACCATTTTGCTACAATGCAAAAAGTGAATCCCAAGTGAAAAGTTGCACTGACAATTTATCTTAGTGGACCTTTCTTTAAAATAGTATGCTCATAATTTCTTTATATAATGTATTAACTTATTTAATGAATATAAAAGAAATAAGATCAAAATCTGAAATGAAAAGTAAATTGTGATACTTGTAAAAAAAATGGATATATTTTTAGGCAACCTGCAAATGTGCTGAGATTGTAAGAAGTACTGCTATTCATAAACTAATTCTTAATTGCTACCACTTTTAACTGACATTCATCCCTTAAGAACACTCATCTTTTTCAAATGAAGTGCTTTATTAAGTTGTTTATACTTGAAATCAATTTGAATTATGTGACATTATTTACATTATATATTTATTTTCTTTCAGTGATTTAAAACGAGATGTTACTGTTGTCATCAGTAGTAAAGGATTCTACAAAACTGGGATCAAAAGTGATATAGTTCAGGTATAAAAATTTGTTGATTGTTTTTTAAACATTGATATCATATTCATTTTATTTCTTTTCCTGCAACAATATTAATTAGTTATACTTAAAATATATCTGTATTAAAATTTAGTTATTTGTCATGCCTCTTTATTAAGGAATTAATAACGTCATATATTAGAAGATGGATTCAATATTTTTTTTGTCACACATTCATAAATGTTAGATAAAAAAATGTATAGTATATTTGTGTGTATTGAAGGAAAGAACCAGATGCTTTGATTCTTTAGTGGTATGACTGTTGCTCTTTTTCTTTCAAAAATAAATTATGTAAGTATTCTAAATCATAAATTTTGAGACTTGAAAAAAGGATTTTCTTTGAAATTAATATTCTTCTTCTTATAAGCAAATATATTGCTTATTTTAACCTACATGTTAAAGAATTGTTTTAATCATTTTAGTGTGATTGAATCAGAAATAATTTCAATACTGATTTTTAAAACTGAGTTAAAATTATGATTTTAACTTATTACTTAAATTATATGCTTGAAAAGAACTTCTGCTTTCATCTTTTAGTATTTATTTATCATATACACATGAATGTGATGTATATATTTAAAATGAAAGATATTTTAAAGGCAAAATTTTATAGGTCATATACAATTTCAATCTCACCTATTAAAAACTTAAAAGAATAAAAAATTGAGATTTTCACAAAAACTTAATGAGAATTTTTGCTTATGAAATAAAAAAAAGAAAAAGAAAAAATAAATACATTTGTATATTAAACTAAAAGACATTTAATAGCATACATTCATTGAGAATCTGAATTTACTAACTTACATATCATTCGAAAGTTTTTGTGTTAAAATAAGTACTTCTATAATTATATTAACTGAATTTGTCTGGGTAGCTCATCTGTTTAATTTAAACAAGTGAGGTGAAAAAATGTACAAGCCATTTTCTAAAATTCCCCTTGGTATTGCCATGAATTTTGATTTGTTACAGTGGTTTTTCATAGAATTTAGGCTTTTTGAAAGATAAAAAGTTAATAGGTGAAAATCTCAAAAATATAGGGAGTGAGAGCTGTTTGAAAAGTGTAAAAAATTAATATAAAAAATATCATAAAGTGTTTCAAATATGAAATAAAATAAACATTCTTAAAAGGGTTTTTTTCCCCATTTAGGTTGCATACAGATTTGATGATCTAAGGAGTTACAAATTACTGAAAATGAAAAAGTAATTTAGAACCCATATTTGAAAAAACACTGAAGAAATATAAAAACTTTAAGATATAAGGAATTTTATATTCTTTGATTTAAAGATATTTAACACAAACTAAAATGAGAATCAGAAAATGTCATTGCAACATCTGTATCAATGTCTGCAGGGAGCGTTGTCAAGTTCAAAAGATAAATTCTTAGCAAGAATAATAACCCTTAAGTAGAAATTACCAGAAAACATAGGGCTGTTGGTAATGTTTTTATTTAATGAAAATGGCAAAAACAGACATTGAAATAACAATGAGTCTGATGAAGAGATTGATCTTGTGAATGCACATACAAGAAATATTCTCGTATGTAAATTTTTCATTTATTCGAGAAAAATAAAAGTTGCAAGCAAGTATTCATTAATGAGCATTGCAGAATTGTTTATGTTTAATCTTCACAAATCAGTCAGATTTTACGAATGCAACTAAAATGTACTGTTGTTCCATCATGCATTAACCAAATGTTCTAGCATTCAATTGTTGGTATTCCCTGCAGTAAATCAGAAGGAATGTGCTGGAAGAAAACAAGGTACTTTGTACCTCTGAGGTGTTTAGGCAGAAAATACAGTCCCGGTAGATGACCGTTTCCAGTTGTTAATATCAAGCTTGTGTTGTACGTTTGATGAAATAGTGATGAGAGAATTTTTGAAAGGCCAAATATTCACATTGTGCTTGTCAAAGTCACCTCTTGAATAGCAGGCTACATCTGAGAATGTAACTCTATCAGAAAAGTGTGCATCTTCCTGTGTGACATCAAGCATTCAGAGTGAAAAATCGATTCAGTGAAATTTGTGATTTTCACTCAAAAACGTTGCCTGCAATCCTATATTTTCTGGTAATTTCAAATTCGACAATATTTGACAATGTTGCAGTAATGTTTTCTGGTTCCCATTTTAGTTTTTATTGAATATTTTTTAAACTCCTCAGTTTTTACATTACACATATATATCAATTTATAGAATATAAAGTTCATTACATTTTCAAGTTTTCATTTTTTTCATGTTTTAATATTTTTGCAAATATAAGTTCTAAATTACTTTTTCATTTTCAGTAATTTACAACCTCCCAAGTGCTTTCAGTTAAAAATTCATAGGTGAAACACCACCAGTTGAACACCATTTTCACCTACTAAACACCATTCAACCTTGGACCTTTTGTTGTATAGCGATTTCAGTGCTTACCTTCTCTATGAAGGGGTGCAAATGCAAAACAACATTTAGGTTCCCTTAATTTTTTTTTATAAAATGTTTTAAAAAATCCAAATGTGAACATATATTACTATTACACATTTATTTAAGGCATGATTTCGTTTTTGCTATTAATTACTTCATTAAAAATACAATTAATTCTTTTATAGGAGCTTAGTATAAAAATTGCATTAAGGCAATTCTTTATTATTTTTAACTTCGTGAAAGCATTTATTATAGTAACTGGCAATGAAAAGAAAAATTTTAACACAGTTATACATTTAGAAATAAATCGTTATAATTATTAATTTGTATTGCAATATGTGTTGAACGTCATTTCTATCCCTGTCTTTCAAAATCAAATTCAGTGGCAAAACATTTATTTAAGTTAGGTTTTCATTCACATTCTTATTATAAAAAATTACAAAGTTTTGAGAAAATTTTTCTAATTCATGCTTTTCTAAATATTTTATATCAGGAGCTGATTTGAAATACTTTTAAATTAATCTTGCATCTGTACAATAACAGTATCAGTTACAGAGTTAAAAAATTTCATATAATTTCCTCAACCAGGTTTTCTATAATTTAATCTTCTGCTGTTTCAAATTATATTTATTTTTCTTTTTTCAAATTTGTGTTTCAGGAAAAAGTTCTGAAAGTTTCAAACTGCACACTATCGTTTTTGCTTTGTCTAAAAATTTTAAATTTTTTCTTAAATTTGCAATTTCAGTTTTATTATTATTGACAAAATTAAAAGCTAGTCGAGAAAAATGGTTTTTACTTTCAATAGTCTATTGAGAGTGCTAGTTTCTGTCAATATTGTAAACTTACCATTAAACATAAAATAAATGCTATTTCTTGTATTAAATCAAATAAAATTTAAGCTTCTAATGTAGTTGTATTATTGTTATTTGCATCAATAAATTCTTCTAGGGCATTAGAAGTTCGCTTTAAATTATATGTATACTGCATTAACCGAATCTATTTTGGCTTCTCAGCAAGTGTCACAAAATGGTTCAAGAGTAATTTTTAAACACTTTTGAGAATTTCCCATCTTTCTGTAAATGCAGAAAATAAGCAAAATAAACATTGAATATAAAAAAAAAATCTCTATATATTTCTGGAAGCAGTATCACAAATTAATAATTTAAAAAAGTGTCATAGGCAAAGCGCATAAATTGCATTAGTGTTTAGAGCAATTATTCTAGGTTGTACATTTTTATATTTCCCTTTCATGTTACTACCTTTGTTAAATGCCTTTCCTCTACAATAACCGTAATATCTAAATCAAGTTACTTTAATATTTCCAAAAGAGCCTTTGTTAGTTCTCCAGTCATATCAGTTATTTCAATAAACTCTATAAATGATTCATTTATATTTGATCTTTCCTCTGCGAAATTTACATATCTAATAAAAACTGATGTTTATTTTTTATAGGAAATATCAGAAGTAGAATTTATCTGGATACTGTAACACATTACTACTTTTGTATCTTCTTTCATTTTATTAAGAACTTCATTTCCAAATGCACCAATAACTTGTTCTTGTGATATGTATGCTAAATCATATACAATTCTATCTTTAGAATTTTTTATTGTGTTAACATGATACATAAGCAGAAAGTTGTATTTACTTAATAAATTGATTAAAATTAAAAAAAAAAAACATCCTTTATTAGGTGCTCCTATTATTTCATGATTTCCTCTAAATGGAAGATTATTATATTCTAAAAATAGAATCACATCTAGAATTCTTTGAAATTGTAATATAATTTTTTCCGTTTATTTATATTAATGTGATTTTTTTATCAATCATCCTACATAAATTTATTCATTTAAGGCATTCTTTCCAAGCAGTAAATATAATCTTGAGTTAGAATAGATAACTTTCTCCATTTATTACAGACATCTATATCATCTAGATTTTTCATTTTCTCTGTAAAATATAGTGCAATAAAAACAAAACCTATTCTTGAGGTTTTGAATAAATTAACCAGCTGCATTGAGTCATTTTTTTAAAGTAATAAATAGTGAAAAATTATCTACTTTCAGCGTTCTTAGCAAATATTGCATTATGTTGCACAGGTCTGTTTTTAACTTTAAAACATTTTAAATTTATCAGTTGTAGTATTTTATCAGAAACCTGAATCACTTATATGCATTTGATCACATTTATTTTTGTCATTTCCATTGATATTTTCTTATTCAATTATATTTGTATATACATGTGTTCCTTCAAAGATTTTCAGTTTCTTCCCTTTCATTGGAAGATTGTGCAGCTTATGAGTAACTTCCTTTGACAGTTATTTGTAAGTTTGAAAGAAGAAGCAATTTCACTGTCTGTATTACTCCATATACAAGAATACAGATCTATTAATGAATTTTTACAATTTAGTTTTCCTTCTCCCGTCACCCCCCCCCCCTGTGCTTTTTTAAAAACTGTCTTGGCATTCAGAGGGATACTTCCTTGGAATGGACATTATTATTTATAACAATATTAAATATTTTGTAATATCAATTATAAAAATAAATATGCAATTTAACCTTTTAAGTGTGGTAAATGAATAAATTTAAGTTTTTAAAATGTTGAAGATTTACACTAAATTGTAATAAATCTGTAAACTTTGACTATTTCAAAATCCACCCATTGTTCCACTAAAATTTATTTTTTCTTTTCATTCTGATGTTACCTTTTAGAACATTTAGTTCTTTATCATGTTGTGGGCCCTACAGTCATGGGTCACCTGTGCATAGCATCTACTGAGCCCCTGAGATGGTCAGTCCTGGGTGATTTTTTTATCCTCTTCGTTCCTATTATTACCCCTCCGAATGTGTCGGTCGAATTCGGTAATTGTGTGTATATATATATATATTCAATATAAATTACTCTTTTATAATTGAATATCTATCTTTTTTTTTCTTTCATTTAAAGTGTATAACATATTGGAAGTTATTGGCTTTTTTTTCTTTTCAATATGAATGTACAAATTTCATTGTTCTTTTATGTATGGATTGGACTACTAATGCTTATTACTTTTAGTGTAGGTTGAAAACTGAAATTTAATGTCTATTTCAGTTGGTGTTAAAACTCCAATCATTAAAAAAAACTTTTTTTAAGAGACACAAACAATGGTTTCAACCTCTTTTTTTATGTGAAGTCAAGTTATTGTAATTTTCTTTTGAGTACTAATTTCATAAGAAATATCCTGTAAGCATCTATGTAATTTTTTCATCATCATCATCATGTATTTATTTATTTATTTATTTTGCATAGCATGCAATGTTGCTGCCAGTTTTAGTTTGCCACTTGCGATTCCATTCCTCACTGAATAAACTGGAAGAAAACATTGGATATAAATTCAGAGATCGGTACCTTCTTCAGGTAATTGTAATTGAAAGAAAATGTAATTATTTAATTTTGTAAAAGAAAGGAAGAAAATTGGTAAATTTTCTTTTTAAAATTAAATTAGAATTTTTAAATAACTTTTATACAACCAAAGTTGTAAGTTACAATTGCATTTTCTTTTTTTAAAATACTGATATATTTTACATAAATTCTTAATAGGAAGACTGTCTGTTGTAATGATCCTATAGGTAGATAGGTTGAATCATTACAACACAGTCTTTTCAATACAATAGTTAGAATTTTCATGATTAACTTTAGAAAAATTTTAGCCTATTTTCACTGATTAAGATATTTAGAATCCAAAACCACCCTTCATTCAAAGTGTTATTTATGTAGTATTTTAATAAAACAAATTGGATAAATTCTTCATAACAAGCAATTGTTTTACTGGAACGTTTTTCGATAGCTACTTTTATTTACAATTTAAGAGTTGAAGTGATTTTCAACAACTAATTCTGACTACTTTAATAAAAAAATTCGTCTGCATAGTAAATGGTAAAAAGTACAACTAGCTCATCTATATTAATAAAAATGCAACTCGAAATGTGTTGCTAAGCGCAAAACTGGAGAACGGGTGGACCGATTCGGCTAATTTTTAAAAAATATTTTCGTTAAGACACGAGGATGGTTCTTATGGAGAGAAAAAAAATTAAAAAACTGCGTGGAAAATAGTGAAAACGGCACTTTTCTTACTTTATCGCCAAAAATCTTCATTTCCTTCCCCCACACCACCTGAGTTAGATAGCAGGAAGTAATAAATTATGATTTGTTTGGAAAGAAATACGCGAAGTCAGTTGATTTTCATTCATAGATAACGGGATGTTTAAAAAAGAAAGAAAATAGTTGCTTTTATTATTAGACGGTATGAATATTTAATTCATGCCTGCTCAAAATAAAGTCTGGGCAGGGAAGAAAAATAAGAATAACAAAGGGGAAAAAAGTTTGTAGAAAGAATAGTAGTGAAAAAAAGGATAGGAAAAAAAAAAACGAAAAGAAGGGTGTGTGTGTGTCACCATTATTTCCTTTGTGCGCGGCATTTTCCAAGCTGTTTTTAAACTTTCGCATCTCTTGAAAACCAATTGTGTCTTTATTTGTTTAGTGTGTTTACATTTATGAAAATTAGAATCTCTTTATTCTATAAAAACATAGAATTTTAGACCTTTCCCTCCACCATTTAAGTAAAATATCAATTCCGGGACAATCATTGCTCGGATAGAAAGAGAAAGATGAGTAGTACAGTGAACATAACATCTGAAGAAAATAATACTATAAATGAATTATATGATTATCAAAATTTGTTTGGTTTAAAAATATTTTGGTGAAAAACCTGTTATGAGAGACAGTTACATAAAATATTATATGAAAATTTTAGCGAGCATTAATACTGGCGAACCGACTGGTCGCCAAAGGCGTCTAGTTAATGAATAATATTGTGTTCTTTTGGAAACATGGATAGCAAAACACAACGAAAGTATACACAAAGATAGCATTTATGGAGATCAAAAATAATAACCAAGGGGAAAAGTAGCAATTCAAAACATTATTAGCATTCATTCAGAGAACCCCTTTTATGATCTACATGCCACAAAGGAAGTTCAGTTAATTCACCTTCATATCTGTGCATCTTCTTTTATGATTCAGCAACAGAGTATGTAAAAAGATCTTGTGTCATAATTTCTTTAAAAAATATTTCCCACTCTTCTGGAGTTGGAATCTTTATTTTTATGGCCAAGTTTCATCAAGCACTTCTGTCCCCTTTGAAACTCAATTCAGCAAAATAAAATTTACATTGTAAGAAAATTACATAATTTAACTGAAAAGATTAAAACGTTTCTAAAAATTTTAAGAGCTTGCTTTCTTATCCCTAATGAATCTACATGCACCATAATTTAATTGTATTGTCTAAATTTAGTTGCTGATCATAAATTATAATTGCCAGTGTTAAAAGGATTTTCTTTTTTTTTTTTCTGTTACTTTTTTTTCTTTTACTTTTTACATTGTCTTGCAAGCTAAGACATTATTTTGATTTCCCATGCCCTAATCAGAACAATTAACCAATTTTTGATTATCCATTACTCTTAAGAATCACAGATATTTTCGATTATAAAATGGCTGCAATTCACCATTGACTCTTTATATATATTAATAGTATTTTGAAATTTACATTTTATTTCTTCTATCTTAAAATATCATTATTTGAAAATGTATTTTATTTATTAATTATTATTATTTCAGCTTGCTCTTACGCATCCATCATACAGAGAAAATTTTGGTACCAATCCAGATCATGCAAGGAACTCCTTAACAAATTGTGGATTGCGACAACCTCAGTATGGTGACAGAAGAATTCATTATATGAACACTCGCAAAAGAGGCATGTATTTTTTTACCCATAAATCATGGGTGTTTGTGCTCCGGGGAAACCCCGGAATTCCGGGGATATTGAACTTCGATTCCCGGAAATTCCGGGGATCGTCGTTCAAAATGAAGTAGGAATAATAATGAATTATTTATTTTGATCTGGGTAATTTTGTTTGCTTTGAAAGCAGAAAACGCAAGGTCAGTGCGTGTGGTGAAAACTTTTCCTTTCTCTCTCCAAAGGCAGTGATAATGCGTGAAAAGGGGGAAAAAATTCTTTTTTGTTCTTTCCTTATTGCGAGTTAGGACTCATTCCCCCGGTTCTCGGACATTCTCTTTTGGATTCTTTTCGGCAAGTAGGCGCGGAAGAAAAAAAAAGGGAGTGACTTTGTTCGCCCAGATGTGCGATCGAGTGACTCTGGGTTCAAAGGTCATATCTCTCCTGGCGTGGTATTTAAAAACACACATCACAGTATTTATAAAGTGATGGCAAAATTTTTCTCTTTTTTTATGAAGCCAGAAAATATAGATTGCACATCTTATAAGGATTTATTAAAGGCTGATGTCACAAATCCAGAATTCCATCTACCTAGCAAAGTAATATTTACTGGTGCAGAATCTTCCACTCTCCTGAAGAAATTATCAAAAAATCATCCAATAGCAAAATAATTCCAAATTTCTCTGATGAAAGCTTACACTAATACAGCACAGCATATGAAACAGAAATTACTCTTTAAAAATTCATATCTAATTAGTTTTAAAGCATTAAATCCAGAGCTAAAACCAGTACAATATTAGCTTTTGAAAAATTATCATCTTTTATGTCCCATATTTTTAGTGAATGAAAAGTCAAAAGTAGAAGCTGAAATAAGGTTATACCAGAGTGATATTGATATCACCAAAGAAATGCTCTACACATCTGATGAAAGTGGAAATCAAGTCAATTGTACAATTGATAAATATTGGTCTAAAGTTTTTAATTTAAAAGAGGATTTCACAAATGTTATAAGTATCCTACATTGGCTAAATTGGTCAAAGCCTGCCTTAGCTGCTTCCATGGCCCATTAGTGGAAAGTGCATTCAACTTAATGGATACACTTGTCACTGAATATAAAACCTCTCTTAAGTTTGATACCCTAGATGCAGTGCAGACTATTAAATATGATTTAATAGCTTCTAAAGAAACCTCATGTGAAAAATATGGCTTAAAAATCCCAATGACTGATCCAATTCACAAAGATCTCTTACTGAATATGAACAGAAGTTGGAAAACATATCAAGAGGACTTAAAAACATGTATTTCTGATGAGTCACCTATAAAAGTCTCTGAAAAACCTTCTACATTAGCAGAAAAGCAAACTGCTTCTACCTCTGCATGCACAGTTATCGAGGAAATTAATTCAACTGTAAATGAGGAAAATAAAAGTCAACCTTCCTGCAATTATGAATTTCACCACAAAAGAAAGGCAAGCCCACAAACATCAGAAAAAAAAAAAGCAGCAGAAATTATGTAATTTTTTTAAAAGAATTAATTCAGGTAATTTAAAATATTTGCATAAAATGTAGTAGTTTATATGTTTGAAAATTTATGGTTATTAATTTTGCAAAAAAAGTAATTCATTGAACTTTTATAATTAGGTTATTCAATACTTCATAATTGTAATTTTTCATTTCTCCCCCCCCCCCCTTCTCGAAATTCCAAAATGTCGGTAGTAAGTCCGTAAAAGTTTAAGGGAAATTTTTTGGGGTCCCACAAACACCCCTGCATAATAATAAAGACAAAATCCTCTTATTCTAGCGCCTATGATTTTCTGAATCATATACCTTTGGAATAATTAGAAAGTTAATTCTATTTACTTTCTTTATTTAAATATCACATTTATTTTTAAATTCTTGATAGCTTTAAAATACTGTTAAATTAAAAAAGAAAAGTGCTGAAAATACTGCTTTTCAACTGTGAAAAATTATTTTTAAAAAATTCCAAAAACTATTATTATTTTTATTTTTAAAAATATAAAAACAGTTCTTATATTAATTTAATTAATTGCACTTCAACTATGTGCATGTAGTTAATATAATAAATTTGTTTTTATAAAGTCTCTCACCTGGTATAATGTTTCAAATTAAATGAATATTCAATTATCAATCCATGACAATGCACTGAAGGTATCTACTTTTTTATAGTTTTTTTCTATTAATATGCCATATATTTGCATTATAATATATTTTTTCGCTTAAGAATGTTTATTTACAAAAGATTATAGTTTTAAAAAATTCAGATGATTCAATGGTAAGTTTTTAAATGAATTAAAAAATTTAATGAAATTAATTGCTTTTTAAAGTGATTATGAAATTATATTTATTTCTTATGAGCACATGCTAATAATAAATATTTATTTAAAACTTAATACATACATTTGATATATGTGTAATTAATAATTATAAGGGGTTGGATTAATTTAAATCAACACTGAAAATATTTCTATGCCATGCCTGAAATATTAATAATTGTGAATTGAAAAAAGGTTTCTAATTTAATTCAAAAGAAATGTGTTTGAAAATCCAATTTCATCTGGGTTTATCTTTATGGTGAAATTTTCAAATTGATAGGTATCAATACTCTTATCAATATTATGTCAAGATTTGGAAGCCAACAGGAAGCAACATCTAGCATCAATCACAATGAGAGACTTGAATTTTTGGGTGATGCAGTAGTTGAATTTTTATCGAGTATACATCTCTTTTACATGTTCCCAGACCTTGAAGAAGGTGGTTTGGCTACTTACCGAGCAGCTATTGTTCAAAATCAGCACTTAGCTGTATTGTCCAAGGTAAACTATAATTTTTTTGACATTAAAAATGAACTATATTTTGGAGTACCTAACTTAACAATCATACTTTTTTTTTTCACTAGAAACTTCATTTGGAAAAGTTTATGCTGTATGCACATGGCTCGGATTTATGTCATGATTTGGAACTAAGACATGCAATGGCAAATTGTTTTGAAGCATTGATGGGTAAATAAGAATGTTTTTATGCATATGGAATATTTTTCCAAATGTTTCAATTTATTTTAATTGTTTTGTATAAAATGAATTGTTTGAGTAGTAGATTATTTAAAAATTGCATACAATTCTAAATATTGTCCATATTTGGTTGAATTGTCCATTTTATTTATTCATTTTATTAGAAACAGAGTATATATATTCTTTAATTATTTTTTTGTCATGAATACTTTACAAATCAGCATATATTATATAGATTCTAATAACATATCAGAACAACTAATTTTGATGATATATTTTTCATTTTTACTTTTGAAGACGATATAATAAGATTATATTAGGGAGGTGGGAAATAAAGAAAGTTGGTACTTCTAGTAGAAATAAATAAAAAAGTTGCAAACTTTTAAAATTTTTATCAGTAGTTAGTAATTTTGTAAAAATGAGTGTAAGGAAATTTATAAAAATAATTGTAAAAATAAATTTTTAACAAAAGTATTAAATTAATTATTGAAAAACATCAGTAAGGATTTTAAAATTTTCCATGGTAAACTATATTATATAATGTTATAGAAAAATGTTTTTCATTATATAAAAAGAGTTTTGTGATTAAATATCAAAATTAGCTGAAAATCAAAGCTAATATGAAGATTTTACGGATACACATTTATAACTGTGTTGTTAAAAATTATTATTTTTAGCTAATTTAATGAAATTTTGATTCTAGAGTAATTATAAAAGTATCTATATATTTCAATCTGAGCTCCAAAATTTTATTGCTAAGGATTAATAATAGTCTGGGAAATGATTTTTCTTTGACCACAATGACTATCTTTTATTGTTTTTAAAATTCTTATGACATTACTGAGGTATAAAAGAATTTACATTCTTTGAAAATTTCCAAGTAGTATCCAATTGTACAAATTCACTTTTTGGTATGGGGTAGATTTGCTGAGTATTCCAGTTTATTAGTAGTGATAATTGGTATTCCAAATTATTAGAAATTATAATTGGTATTCCCGTTTATTAGTAGTGATAATTAGCATTCCAGAATATAAAATTCTAATTATATAATTCTAAGTATATATTTTTGTTTTTTATTAATGAGGTAACATAAATTTTTTTAAATAAGTGAGGAAATTACAAAAATTTAGAAGAAAATATTAGGGAACATTCAGAAGCATACTTTTTCTTGTTTATTTTAGGTGCATTGTTTTTGGATGGTGGAATAGAAGTTGCTGATAAAGTCTTTTCTAAAACTTTGTTTCCTGAACCAGAACTTCAAGAAGTCTGGAAGAATTATCCTTTGCACCCCCTTCAGGTATCTTTGTTTGTTGTGATAATTTTTTGATAATTGACGAAAAAGGTACTTTAGATATAAAGTACCAGTTTACTTTGGACATAGCCAACAAAAATTCTGTTTCATTTTTATTATTAAGGAATAAATTTTTTCCCCATTTTTTATTATTTATGTAGAAATCATACCAATTTATACATTTCTCAACAAAGGAATATATTTATGTTATTTTTGTTATATCTTTTGTATCATTCCTATTTGAAAAAGACATGTTTAATAATTAAGAAATCTAGCAATCATTAGTGAGATAAATTAAAAAACATAATTGATTTTAAAAATTAATGGTATTGTTTAAAGATTCTTTCTGTTTTTGTTCTCATATTTAATGGAAGATAAAAAGTATATATTTAATAATTTTAATTATTAAACCACCATTAAATGTGGATATTCTATATTTATAGTCAACTTCAAATAGTTTGTTTCTATTAGAAATAATTTAAGTTTTTAAAGTAAAATATAGGAATTGAACATCTTGACTTTTGATTTGCTCTTACAAAAATTATGAATCAATTTATAGCATTTTTTATATACTTTCAAAGTATTTCATTTTATTATATTATTTCTTTCATGGCTATACATTTTGATTTTTAGGAACAAGAGCCAGAGGGAGATCGAAAATGGATTGAATCTGTTCCTTTGCTCCAAGTAAGTACATAGAAACTTAAGATTTTTATTCAAGGATATTGGTAGAAATACTTTTTATCGTTTGATTTTTAATATATGCTTCCTCATTTTTCCTATGTATAACTTAAGAATTTCTAAAATAACAGTTAAATTATTCTTGAATCATAAAGATGTTTTCTTTTACATTCATGAAAAGTTTTTAATTGCATTTTCTCAAAGTATTGAAATATGTAATTAAATCTTTTTTCATAATTATTAATGCTTCAAATACTTAGTTGAAGGTTCAAAATGAAATTTAGCTATAATAAAATGAAGTTATGCATGTTGAATTAAAGTTCTTCCATAGTGTTTGTTGAACATTCTTTACATTTATAAATTTAATGTTAAGTAGGGTAACTTTGCGTAATTTGTTATTTAAATGTTAAATTGATCAAATTTTTTAAATTATTTTTAGAAATTACACACATTTGAAGAACAAATTGGTATAGAATTTACACACATTCGCCTTCTAGCCAGAGCTTTGACACATCGCAGCTTGGGTTACAATAACTTAACCCTGTAAGTAGAATTTAATTTAACATTAATCATTTTAATATTTATGATGCCTCACTTTTTAGAAGAGTAATTCTTTAAAAAATTATATTATTATAAAGATAATTTTGATCAGTTAAATATGAAAGATATTTATGTTTAATGTTTTTAGTTTAAGTTAGTTTTAGTTAGAAAGTTTTAGTTTAGTTTAGTTAAAATAGTTTTTATGTTTAAATAAATTCTGTTCATGCTTCATAATGACTGTATCTGTTATATATGCAGTATCCCTTAATTCTCAATTCATTAGCATATCATAAAAATATAATATAATATATATAATATAATATAAAAATATAATATATTAATATAATATAATAAATAAATAAATATTTGTAAGCTGCATGCAGTGTTTTCATATTTGACGTAAATTGTAGGGAATTTATGTACCTTTATGATTTAATAAGCAGTTACTAGTTTGTTTACATATTTGTATTTTCTGATTATCAGAATGAACTTAATATGATAGATTTAGCTTGTTGTAGTGTGACTGGACTAAAATTTTCAGAGGCTGTCCCTTGAATAGATTCATCAACAATTCAATTTCTTTGGCAGTAAATTTTAAATTATAATTTTGCATATTTTTTCATTATTCTTATACTTCACATAATTTAACATTTAAATTGTATAATTAATTTAATTAACATGAATTAACAATTAAATTTTTTGAATGAATTAATTTGAATATTCAAATATATTTAAACATCATAAAAAATAATACTTTGTATTAAAAAAATGTATAAAGTACTTTTTTTAAAGCTAATTTACTGTTTAAAAAATTATTTTATTTTTATTTGCAAATTGATTTATTTAATGAATATTTTTCAGAGGTTCAAATCAGCGTCTGGAATTCTTAGGTGATACTGTTCTTCAGTTAGTAGCTTCAGAATACCTGTACAAATTCTTTCCACAACATCATGAGGGACATCTTTCCGTAAGCATTTACATTATGAGACTTATGTAGCTTTTTTGAGCAGTGAATAGCCTGATTAAACAATTCAGCATTTCATAAGTTTAACATCAAAAGATAAATATAGTTTTACAGACACATTGTTTAATTGTGTTATAAAAAGAAGTAATTATTTTCATTTTAATTAATTTTTATTGTGTATGCTTTTAATTTACATTTCCTTATTTTGAATAGTTACCAATTAGTGCCATCCAAATAAAATCATAATTTAATTAAATAAAATAATTACATCACAGTAAAATTCTAAGAATATTGAAATAATGTATTAATATAGAGAAACACAAGTATAAAAGTTTCAAATATCATACTATGAAGAAAATGAAAAATCAATTACAAATTTCCATCTTTATTAGCATGGAAATAGCTGTTACATAAAAAGATGAAACTTAATGAAACGAAAAAGATTTAAAAGTTAAAATTGCTTTTAAAATCGTAGAGAAACTCCTTATTAGATTATAAATGAAAGGAAAGAATAAATTATACTGTTTGTTTTTTCAATAGGAAGATTGAAAAACTATGTAAATGAGTGATGTATACAAAAGTATATATATACATTACCTGTGAAAAATGTTTCCATACACACCTTAAAGAAGTGGTTCAATTTGATGTGTAATCAAAAGCTATGAACATGTTAATAGTGGTTTGCCAGGCTGTATTTCTGCGTTTGTGAGGCAATAAGTGAGTCAAAGGAGCTTAATGAGTTTGATTGTGGCAGTATAGTCGGATGGCACCTTTGTGGGAAATCTGTTCGTGAATATTCTACAGTAGCCTAAAATTATTGTGAATGATGTAATTGTGAAGTGCAAACATCGAAACTGCAAAACAGCGAACATGTTGGCCAAAAAAATTTGGTGAATACTGTAACAGAACTCTGAAAAGGGTAGTAAAACAAAATTGCTTAGGAGCTCCAAAGCTCATCAGGCATTAGTGTTAGCAGCAAGGAGAGCATTAGTGTTAGCAGCAAAGCTGTTCAAGGAGAGTTAAAAAACATGGTATTCCATGGTTGTGCAATCACATATAAGCTGAATATCACTTCACAGATTGTGAAGCATTGATTGCAATGTTGCAGAGCTCATCATCATTAGATTGTGGAAAACTGCTCTTTGGAGTGAGGAATCTCACTTCACAGTCTGGCAGTCGAATGGACAAGTCCAGCGAATGTTTTCTTTAGTGACTTCATTCTGCCAACTGTTAAGTTTGGTGGTAGAAGCATAACAGTGTGGGGGTTGGCCTGTGTTTGTTAGTTCCTGTGGTTGAAAATATAACGATTCATACATTTAATGAACGATTATCACGATTTGTGTCAATTGAATTACTGTCGAATCCCTGTTCTGCCATTTAATTTGTCGGAGATGCCACCAATCACACTCTTGGAAAACTGTGCTTGAACTGCAAGGACTGTGAGCTCTGATTCCAACTTTTGAAAATCTTTGAAATGGCTGCTTTTGAGAACCCAGTGAGATCTGCCTTCTTCTAAATTGAGATACCTGCTAAATAAGCACCAAAAATAAGCCCTTTTTCAAATGGTGAAATACCTTTCGTGTTTCCCATTTTACTTCATTCATCTTGAAAAGTACTCTTACATGTTACTCATACTAGCATTTTAACCACATGTAACCCACATCATAACAAAAAATTTGCATACTTCATTCTTAGCACGCATTCAAATGGTCATCAATCTCAAAGGTTTTATTGGTCAATGAGTGTATTTATTCACACACACATTATTCGCTATTGTAAAATTCTACTATGTGATATACAGTGAAATATTACACTGATTATTTTTTGTTAGAAAGGTATTAATATTTTTATTTCAATTATTTGGATAAATATTCTATTTAGAAATAAATTTTTTGTGATTAGTGTTTTCATTTGATATTTTAATCTAATCTTCTATTTTCTGATTACATTCTCTCATGTTTCTACTTTTTACAAAATCAAAATGCAGTCATAATGTATAAAAGGCTTTAAACACTGAATGCATTTAAGAAAATAGTTGAAGGAAGAATTAAATATTGAATTATTGAACAAAATAAGATATGTAATGATTTTTCAGTTTCTGATGATGGACACAAATAATAAATAGATAACTGCATTGCCCATCTATTATCTAGTTAGATAAAAGGAACAATAATCTGGAGCCTGTTATCTCTAAGTAGTTAGAGCATCTTTCAAAGAGTGTTCTCTCCTCCCATGTCTCAAGATAGATGGTGCTTCTTTGATTAATAAGGATAGATATTTGTGTAGTGGTCTTACATATAATTGTTTATTTCTATAAAAGAAAACTTTGAAGTGTTACTTAATTATTTATATTTTTAATTTCATTATAAAAATTTAATATATGCTAATCTTCTGAATATTAAGTAAATCTGTTTATGTTATTAATTTTAAAACGAATGTTTAAAAAAAAGCATACAGTCATACTTGATTTTTACTCTTTCAAACTTTGTCTTTATTTTATCTAAATCAGTAATGCTATATTTGATTAAAATTTTCATAATTGAAATATAATTAGAATATATAATTCTGGCATTAAAGTTATTATTTATGTTTCAAATATTTTCAGTTGCTCAGAAGTTCTCTTGTGAACAATCGTACTCAAGCTGTTGTTTGTGGAGATTTAGGGATGGTGCAATATGCTATTTATCCTTACTTCAAAGTTGAATTAAAGCCCAAAGATAAAGCTGATTTGCTGGAAGGTGCATTATAGTTCTAGTTTTTGTGATTTTCATTAATTTTCAAGCTTTCAAAGGGGGTGGGATACTTGAAAGTATTTTCCTCTCATCTTATTAAATATAATTCTTTGATGCTTTGTCCTATTCGTAGCTTTCCTTGGAGCTCTTTATGTTGATAAAGATTTGGGCTATTGCAGAAAGTTTTGTGAAGTTTGTTTCTTTCCTCGATTGCAGGTAATCAGTCTTATTGCATAAGATTGCTTTTCTTACAATATTAAAATTAAAAATCTTTTTTTTTGTTATAACTTGGTGTTACCATTTTAGTTAAAAATATTTCATTTTTAGAGTGTTTTTGAAGACAGCTTTATGTCAAATATTTCAACATTACCATAGACTGGAATCAACTAAATTTTGTTTTTCAAAATTAAATACAACAACATTCATCCTAAATAATATTCAATGGTGCAAGAAACATTTTTTACTGCTTATAGGAATGATTCCTCAAAGACTAATTTTAACAATATTAAAGCAGTTAAATTAAAACTAAGAATTTCTCTATTCAATTCAAATGCATTGAAAAATTATAAATTTGCTTCATATTAATTTAATTTCATCTGTGTTAAACTCAAATTTTGTATAAGAAACAGTGCACTTTAATTAGGACTGTAGTTTTATTGATTTTGTATTTTTTGTATGAAATTCACATGTAATTTCGCAATTGAATATAATTATGATAAACTTGTAGATGTTACATGTTGCATTATTAAAAGAGGCAAAGTAGAGAAGAGATTTAAATATTAATAATATAATTGTAATGAGCATTAGTAGTAAAAATATTTCAGAGACAAGATGTCAAGTTTTTAAAAATGACTCTATTGAAACTGAGAAGACTAAGTATAAGTTTGAACTTTTGATGACTTTCAATGGGACTGATCCTCACAACACTCAAATAAAGATATTGCTCTCCCCACCCCTTCCATAAGTAAATTGCAAACCTTGTGCAAGACCCACAAATGCTCAGATTTTTATTTCGTTTGTCTGAAGTGTGTTCTTTATAGTATAATAAAGAAAACTTGTGTATTAATTGCATGGCATTGATGATCATTGGTCATCAATGTCACTTAAAGATACACTTTATAATGGGAATCATATTTTAACCTTATCTAAAGCCTGGCAATTAGTGATTATTTCCCATTTCTGTCTTTTAAGCATATAATCATTGATATGCAGTTTGTACACAAGTACCTAAAAATAATGAAATATATATTTAAGAGATATTTCGCAACTGAATGAATCAAAAATTTGATATAGAAATACCAATATATTTGTGAAATTACATTCCAAGTTTTTATTATTGCCATGGAAATATGCATATGAAAGTATAAACTGACAGATAGCCATCCTTTTGATGGATTTTTCTCTAAATTTGCTGTTGAACCTGTATACCAAATTTTATAATCGAATTTTTTGAATTTTGTAATTTATTGTTTAATTTATCTTCAGAAAGCTAGACAGATAACATTTCCTCTGAATAGATTTCATCTCAAATTTGATAGAAAATCTAAACATTTAATGTAAAGACTTTATGCCAAACTTTATTTAATATGGAAAAAGACAGATAAAAAATGGAAAACAAATAAAATTGTGACAATAGAAAGAAAAAATGAAACTGATGACTAAAAAATCCACAGACATTGCAGAAATTCATCCTCAAATATATCAATTGCAAAAAAGAAGAAAAAATCTGTAATGCTTTTTCTGAAGTAATCATAAAATGGTTTGTAGCAAGAATATTATTTTATATCATATCATTCGAATCCTTAATTTTGTGTGTCTTTAATTAAAGAACAGTATAGGGTGTCAAAGTTTCCCTCCTTTTATATATACTGCAATTCGTTTCTTTATATGCAATTACATTTCTTTATTATTATTTGGATTATTTCAATAAATTAGGAAAATACATTTCTAGTACATTTTACAGAAATATATTTCGTTCTCTCCCCGCCCTTTCATTTTATCAAATGCATTAGATGGTGGTGTTACATTCTTTTTAAATTTAAAAAATTATATAAACACAAATTGAAAATTATATAATATTTTAAACTAGTGGTTCCAACCCTGACATTTTCTGCCTGGCTTATGACAATTCATTGGAAAACTGACTTTAGTTGCATTCTCTTACACCTTTTTCTAATCTCTTGGCTATAAAATTGGAGGGAATTTGGTGAAACGACAAAATTTGTCCTCCTTTTATCACAGGGCTAATGGAATTTTTTTTTCACTTTTCGGGAAATGGTGGAAAGAGTAAAATTCTCTATTTTTGTTATCTCATGACAAATGGAATATATGTGTACCTTCGCCTTCTATATTTCTGATATATATATTTTTTTGTATTTTTTCCAATTTATTTTGCTGGTTTTATTATTATTATTATTATTATTTTGTCTAGTCAACTGTCGGCACTCATTCTTTTCTTACTTTTTAAACATGTATATATATATATGTGTGTGTGTGTGTGTGTGAAAACGTTTTCTTGTTGTTAAATTTTATTTCTGAATTCTGTACTGTGTTCTTCAGGATTTTATCATGAACCAAGACTGGAATGATCCCAAATCTAAACTTCAGCAATGCTGCCTTACTCTCAGATCCATGGATGGTGGAGAACCTGACATTCCAACATATAAGTATGCGCATTATTTTGAATTGAACTGGAATTTTGCATTTAAAATAATTATTCTAAGTCATTTTGAAAAATTTATTGAGGAATTATAATGTATGAAATTATTTGATCATTCAGCTTATGTATATATATATATTTGTTTTTAAGAGTTATTGAATGCAAAGGGCCAACCAATACACGAGTTTATACAGTTGCTGTTTATTTTCAAGGCAATCGTTTAGCTGTAGGATCTGGTCATAGGTAACAATTTTGTTTTAAATAAATAAACTAACCACTAGTCATTTACTTTCATAACAATTAAATAACTTTTGAATACTTTTGCATATAATTAAAATATTTTAGAAATGTATTACTTCAATATAATTGTCATTTATATGTTTTTGCACTTTCCTGATTTGTAAAATATACCAAGTAATAATTTTTTAACTTGAAAGAGAAGGACAAATTTTAAGATAAACTTTCTTTTGAACTTCAAAACTAACTTGAAATTAAAATTAATTTTAGAAATAAAACTCTTTTATGAAACTTGATATTTTAAAACCATTATGGATTAGCAATTATACTCGGAAATTATATAATTCAATTTTGTTTCAGTGTTAGCTCTAGATTTCATTATAGAAAGGTAAACAAGTTCACTTATATAATAATGGCAAAATGAGTTGTTTTGGGAGCCCTTTGGGAAAGGTTGACAGATATTGTATAATTTGGCTGAATCCAAAATTTGATTTTTTAAATTTGTTCGCTAAATTTAATATGACAAATTAATAAGTTTTTTTCTTACACTAGCATTCAGCAAGCTGAAATGGATGCCGCAAGCAATGCCCTTCAAAAATCTAAAGGTACTGAATAATCACTTTATAATAAAAATGAATGTGTATGTGTTGTTTCTCTACAGGTTACCTTGGCACTTGTATACTTTGGAGAATAAAAATGTTATAAAATTTAATTAATAAGAAACTATTGTAAATTATACCACTTTTGCATTATTACTCCTGGAAATAATGCTACACAAAAATAATTTTCACATGGACTTAAAATTCAAAAAATTATTTTTTCTATTATTTTGCTGTTTAATATGTTTAAAAAATTTATTTTTTAATTAATACATTTTTAATGATAATTTTGCACAAAATTTATATATATATATATATATATATATATATATATATATATATATATATATATATATAAATGCAACTCGAAATGCGTTGCTAAGTGAAAAACTGGAAAACGGCTGGACCGATTCGGCTAATTTTTAAAAAATATTTTTGTTAAGACACGAGGATGGTTCTTATGGAGAGAAAAAATTAAAAAAATGAGTGGAAAATAGTTAAAACGACACTTTTTTTACTTTCCCGCCAAAAATCTTTCGCATCTCTTGAAAACCAATTGTGTCTTTTGTTTAGAGTGTTGACATTTATGAAAATTTGAATCTCACTATTATTTAAAAACGTAGAATTTTAGACCTTTCTCCCCACCATTTAAGTAAAATATCAATTCCGGGACAATCATTGCTTGGATAGAAAGAGAAAGATGAATAGTACAATGAACAGAACATCCGGTGAAAAAAATACTAAATAATACTCTAAATGAATTATATGATAATCAAAATTTGATTGGTTTAAAAATATTTTGATGAAAAACCTGTTATGAGACACAGCTACATAAAATATTATATGAAAATTTTTGCGAGCATTAATACTGGTGAACTGACTGGTCACCAAAGGCGGCTAGTATATATATATATTCCTTCATGAAAAAAAATTACTTCTTAATACATTACTGTGACAATGACAAAAGTTTATAGTAAAAGATTAAGTTCACTGCTAACTAAATTTTTAAAGTGTGTTCCATGAAATAAAATGAATATAGAACATGATATTTTCAATAATTAAACAAATACTAAATAAAAGCTGCTGTGACCTTTTAAAAAATATTTGCCTTAATTGAATAATTCTGTAATGTTTAAGCCAACCTTGGTTCGACATATATTTGATATCTACTTAAGGCTCAATAGTTGATTGCTGAACCATTAATGATAATTATATAAATCTATTTAGGAAAATGATGTTAATGAAGTAAAAAATTAATTCACTTTCATGTAATTTGAGTCAATAAATGCTCTGGTGAATCATGGAATTTTAACTTTTAATGCATATTCTGTGTCCTATGATTCATCTTTAATAAAGTATTGTTGAACTAATTGTAAAATAAAAAATCCTACTGTTTTTTGACCAAAAAAAAAAAAAAAAAAACTCATGAAAATCTGAATATCACTAATTTACAAAAATGTGCTTTGAGATCACTCTACTAATTGTCTTGGAAAATATACTAATCAATATCTAAATTTTCTCTAATGCTAATTTATGTATAATATTGAAATCTGACTGGCAGTTGGCCTGAAATCCCTAAGGAAATAAATTTTTAAACTGGAAATTTTTTTATATATATTGGTAATTCTTATCAAAATTTGTCAATTTGGAGATATTTTTTCATAAATAGAATGCAATATTATTGGTAAAAAAAGAAAATCGGTAAATTATTGATAATCAAAACCAGGGTCATTCTTATTTTTACAAGTTCTCCAGATAGAGGGAGATTTGTAATTAAATTTCTGAAAGGTTGAAATCTTACATTGTCAGTACTTATTTGAGAAGTTTTTTCAAATTTGAAGAACAGTTATCAGGCATCTAGTTTATAATGGATTCTTATTTAAATTGTGCTTGTGGTTTCATATTAATTTACCTGTCCTTTATTTATCTTTTATGTTCTTTATGCCTATCTAAAAACATTTACTCTTTCATCCTGTTTTCTTGTGTTATTTATTGTAATGCAATGTTAATTTGATGGTATAGTTCTTTAATTAATCGTTTTTAGATTGAGTTGCAGTTGAGACTAGGTTTAAGCACTAGCTAAAATATTTTATGTACTGTAAAGTTGGTAAAATTAACTATCATATTTAATTCATTGTTTTTATATATGTAATGTAAAATTTCCCCAAACATTTTTATTTCCCTTTTTGTAGGACATCAAGTTATCTTCATAATTAGCAAAAATGAATTCTCTTAGTAGAGGCAGCCTAACTAAGACCTAACTATCATTGCTGTTTTGAGTTTAAACTTTCACTGCTCGTTCTAAATTAATAGGAAAGTCGTATAAACTTACCTAAACTTTTTTTTTCTATAAACATCAAGTGTATCATACAACATATCATAAAAGTGAAATCATGGATTTTGTGTAATAATATTGAAAGCTGTTTATAAATTGGATGTAAAAAGTTGACTCATTATTATATTGCAAGTTGTAATTTAGTAGACATTTTTTCAGAATCAATATATTTTCTACAGCTCGGTATCTTTTCTTTGAATTATGAAGTACCTGATGTTATTGCTAATATATTCTAAAAACATTTCTTTTTATTATTTATTTATTTTTTTAAACATTGTGAATCTTTCTATTAAATTTTTCAAATGAATGAGCATTACAGATGGGCACGGATAGCTAATATTTACTTTTAACTTTTTCCCTAAGTTTTGCATTTATTTATGATTTTTCATATATTTAATGCTCCAAAATTTAAAAATATTAAGCCCAAGAAATAAATTGGTTTTTTACATTACAGGTACTCATTTCTTCTAGATTTTTTTCTCCAAAAAAATTTAAAGGAAGAATAAAATAAGCAGCATTTTTTCTTGTACATTTTTTTTTAAAAAGTATATCAATCAATTTGCAAAATTCATTCAGGCATCTGTTTTACACCTCTAATTTCTTTCTTATTTTTTACATAACAATGAAAAAAAAGGATAAGAATCAGCTTTTCACTTTTTCCTGTATGTTAGAGGTTAAACACTTTGCCAGTATGCAAGTGATTTTTATTTTTCCCCTTTAGAGTTGGTTGTCTAAAAGTTAATGCAGTTATCCTATCATTGAATAATCTCACTTATTTTGATACAGTGTTTTAATTTTGTGCTTGTAAATGAATTGTTTTTTTCTGTTAGTAGAATTACGGTTCAATTCTGACTCTTGTGCTGGTTAACAGTATGGATAGGGGAGACCACATAGGAAGTAAACAAATAATTTTATTCTTAAGCACTCTGCCAGTGTGCATGTGTTTTTATACTGCATCTTTCGTGAGTAAATCTGACAAACAGTTTTGAGATATGACTGGTTAACTCAATGTCTACCTAGATGGGCGTGGGTCTGTTAGTGTTGGTTAATATATTGCAAAAAAGAAAAAGTGTTTATTGTATATCTGAAGCTTATCTGACATCCAATAAGTGAAAATGTTTTTTCATTTTCATTTTGTTTTGTTAGCATTAGATTTTATTTTATGATGATTTTAGTTAAATGAGTAGAAGAAACTTTCATATACAGCTATAAACATTATGAAATATTATGTTTTTAACTGTATATTAAAATTTCATGATGAAATCATAAAGAAAATGAAAGCTACTCATTCTGAATGAAAATCTTAGAAACATCCTAAAAAAGTTTGAGAAATTTGTTATAAACCTAGAAATACAAGGGAAGCTAAACAATTGAAATGATGGCCATCATGGATGTTTATTGTTGTAAAATAATAATATTCAAAGCTTCATAACTCGGTCAGATTTGGTCGCAGAAGATCGAAACATTGTCTTTGTTTAAATGTTGGAATGTTTATAATATTTTATTGAATGTGAATCATAGGATTGAAGTACTGTATAAAATTTATTCATATTTTTTTTCAGTAGTGTATTTATTGAATGAAACCAAATAAAGTATTATTATTTATGTCATTTAAATCCTTCTTAAATTAAATCTGAGATCTAATTTTATAAATCTGTGTTATTTATCTATGTAGAATAATTGTTTAGATATATAAATTATAAATAAAAAAATACTTTGTAATGTTCAAATGACTTTAGTGGTAAATTATTCTCTTATTTGTACTCATATTTAAAAAAAACATGTTTAGTTTCAGATAAAAAGTTTTTGTATCACTTGAAGTTATGTCACCTCTGTTTCAGATTAAAGATCATATTTTAAAGTTGTTAACTAAAAATTAGGGGCTTACAATGAATGGAACATTATAAGGCTTCTATAATAGTTATATCTCACAAAATGTGGAGCTTAAAAATATTTTACTCTGGGAACCATTTCCTATTTAATTGAAAATTTAAATGACCATTAAATTCAGAGAATTGGAAGAAGTCTTTAAGGTCAATTAACACAAAATATTTTAGTGCTTGTTATGCCTATTAAACTGGCCTAGTGGCCTGAGATGGATATGTATTAATATTATCATTATGAATGTCCTTTAAATTAAATTAGTTCTTTAAAATTTATTATATTAAAGATAAAAATAATGATTTATATTTGTTTACACAAAAAAGCTTATCCAGGCTTTTCTGTATAACTTTTTATTTAAATTTTATTTTTATCTTTTTTATAAATAAAAATGGAATAAAAAAATCATTTTACACTTACATCCTTATGTGATAAAGTTTTGAAATTTTATTTACTTGTATACTTTTGATGACAATGCTTTCAATATTTTCTGATCTTAATTATTAGTTAATTAACATAATTTTTTAATTCAATGTGTGGGGGCTCTATTTGATATTAAATTTAAGGAGATCTATTTTAGAATTCATAGTGATAAAAACGAATTATAAATTTATAACTTAAAAAATAGAAAATACTTAAAATAAGTACTATTTTATATTGCTTGTATAATTTTTTAATAGCCTGTTTTTAATTTATTTCTTCCTTTTGTTCTAGACCTTTTCCCGCAACTGAAACATCAAAAAAGAGCTATAGAAAGGAGTTTAAAGCAAGGAAATTCACGCAAAAATAAGCGACATGGGCGTTCAGAGTCAAGAAATTAACTATTTTCCTTGAGAAATATGTATTGCAAATGCTATTTTCTTTTAATATTCTGCAAAAAATGCATGGCATGATTATTATATTTGAAATTTGCATTATCAATGATAAATATTCTTTCTTTAAATATTTTTTGTATTTTCTTTCTAGTACATATTTAATAGTTTTATTTGCTGTAGGAAAGTATGCAAGTTATTTTTGGAAGAAGTGCATCATTTAAAGTAATTTTTGCCTTATTAACGAAGATTCCATTAAAAAAATCATATTGGTTCATTGACAAAAAATCATTTCCTTTTATAATTTTGGGTTTTTAAGAAGATTTCAATAGTTTTTTAACTGAAATACTTTTTGTAATATATGTTTAGATATATTAAACGTAATTTTGTTTCCCTTAATCAAATGTTAGTATAGTATTTATTAGTACTAAGCAATAAAATATTAGAATACAAAGTTCAGTCTATAGTGAGTTTTACCATTTGACATACCTTTTGAGGAGGGTGAGGAACCTTTTTAGTTTTTCTAACTTTTGTTTGAGGATTTGCCTGTTGATCAAAAATTTCTCTAGATTTCATGTTTTTTTTAATATAGTTTATATAATGATCAATGTGTAATATGTCTTTGCCAATCATTATCCAATCTAAAAATGAGAAGAGCTAAGTCTGCATTACAGAACATGGAACTTTTATTAAAATACATTTGATTTACTCCAAAATAAGATGTAATATAAATGTTTTTAACTGTAATATTAATGCTATTAATATTATCCACAGTCTTGTTGTGAAAAACAAAAGTTTCTAATAATATTCATAATTATAATTGAAAATTAAGATTTTATGACAGATAACCAAGAACATTTGTATTTAACTTATTACATGTTATTGATTTTTATTATGTTTCATTTTCTTTTCAAAATAAAAACAGTTTTTTCTGATAATTTGATAGGCAATTTAATATGACATAATTTGAGAATAACTTCCAAGTGCAGCTGATTGTTTTTTAAAAACTTGTATTTGAAAATACAAACTTCTGAATGGCTTGATGCAATTAAGAGAATGGACAACTAAATGATTGTATAATGCAAAATAAATTTAAATTAGAAACACATTTATAAATGTGACAATTTTTTTATTGTGAGTTTAAATAAATATTGTAGGATTTTCGGTATTAAAATGATGAAATTGCTGATGAATTTAGCAATTCCATTTAAATTTTAAGTATTGTTTTGATGCATTACTAAATTCTTGGTAAGTTTGAATTTTATTTATTGTTTCTCATTATTTGCATGAATAATATTTAATTGTAGTAGTACAACAAATATCAAATTTAATGGTTTGGAATTTTACCTCAATGTAGCTATTATCTACAAAAAAAAAATTTGTGCCTTTTTTGGAACTAGATTTTTAACCTAAAGCTTATTATTAGGCATCTATTCATTTTTCCAAGGTGTTTGACACTTAAGCAGTTTGTAAATTGACTAAACATCTGTGATAATTTTTCTGCCACAATCAAGACTCACTGCTTGAAAAGCTGCACAAGGAGTATTTAAAGACTTTTGCTCATTTTGTACATTTCTGATTGAAGGTGACTGTGCATGTCATGTCAAGTTTCATGTAATAAAACAATTTATTGTTCACTGTAAATAATATATGTGATGTCTAATTATGTATATCCAATGTTATATGTGTTATGTTACTTGATGACAATCTCACTGAATTGTATCAATAACAGTCATCTATTTGTCATAGTGAGTTTCAATATTTATTTATGCATGTAAATAAGAATTTTATTTATAAAAGTTTGCTTTTTTTATTTATCCATTTTTAGTAAGTAGAACTTGATCAGCTGTGTAACTATTATTAGCAAAGTATAATCCATGTACATTTCCAAAAGTAATTGAATGATTATCTTTAAAATTTATTTGATTTTTCAGAAATATTGAACAAAAGAATTTTATAAGCTGTGTAAAATGGATTACAAAGATTTATACAAAATAAATGTATACTCTAATTTGAAGAAAATATCAACTTTTCTTACTATCAATGTAAGAAATTAGTAGTAAATCTTGTTTTATTTCTTGGCAAATTATTGGTTCTGAAATAAATCATATTGAAATTAGTTTGTGGTTTATTGAATAAATGGTATTATATTTTCCCATAGGGTAGTTGCAATTAAAGTATGAGTATTTGAAAGGCTCTAGAAGAAAAACGATTTGGAGTATGTGGAGAAAACTTAGTATTTTTCATATTTAGAGTATAGGAAAGTGAGTTACAGACTTTAAAAAAAAAGTTTTAATTAGGTGGTAATGTAAGTTATTAATTTTTTTTCCTTTCTTTACTTTTTCAAAATACTGGCTACTTTAATTTTAAAAACATTTTGTTGATAAAAACATCTTGTTTTTAAAATACAGCCATGACTTTGCTGAATATAGTGCTTAGTTAATTAATTTAATCTGTTAGTTAATTATCTTTACCAAAAGAAAAGCAATTACTTCACTGCATTGAAAGAATGTTAACACCTTAAATAGAGAAAAGGAACTAATGTCCATGAATGACTTGAAGAAAGTGATTAGAAAATTGAAGTTACAGGAGATTCTGGGGTGCTGCCTGGAACTAAAGAACAGTGTATTGTGAATCAGCAAATTGTGGATGACATTAGGAAAGCAATTGATTCAAGATTAATGGATCAGAAACATATAAGTGCTGGATGTGTAATAAGGACTTTATCAATATCTTGACCATGTGCAAAAAGTTTTGTGTTACATTTTTTTGATACTATCTGTATAAAATTAAAATTTTTAAGCACTTGCAAATAGGAGATCCTAACAAGAAACGATTTTCATTAAAATTGATCATTGCCAATAACCATTGATTTTGTAAAAATAGAAGATCACAAAACAAGGATTCGAAAGATTACAAGGATTAATGATGTAAATTTCATTTAATCAGAACAAATCAATATCCAGAACTCTAGAAAATAAAGCTCATCCAACCCGAATGTCATTACATAGGTGGAAAGAAACACTGCATTTAATGTTTGTTAAACTTTGATGTAGTATAACTGCTGTTATATATATATATATATATATATATATATATTATATACAGAATCTTACACCAACAGGGTTTGTTCACTGAATAATAACAGGTACTATTTGCAGTAAAATTCTAGAAAATAATCCATCCTACTTTGCAAGAAAGAATTTTCCTAAACTCAGCAATATTTATGCAAGATGGAGCCCTGCATCATATTGCATCGTCAAACTTCTAGTGGGGATTAGATAATTAATAGATGTTTCTGAAATGCTTGGCCACCCATTCTCTCTATTTCAATCCTTGCAACTTAATGGCAGCAAATATTTAAAAAAGAATAGAGTCTATGAAGACAAACCTCACTCTTGTTGATTTAAAAGGCAGCATTACTAAGCATGTCCTAGAAATTCATCAGAAAACATTAATCACTACTGTGATTCCATTTTCTTGCATCTACAGCATTTGAATGGACTTGGAAACACATATTGCACAAATATTGTAATAATTCATTGCATATCTTTTAACAAAGAAAAATATGTTATAACTTCAATTTATAAAGTAATGTCGATAAAAAAAGCCAACTATCAAGAATAAATTTGAGCTTTTTTTATTGTGTGATTTTTTTTCCCATGCTGTAAATAAAACAAAAACCAAGTTTCTTCTGCATGCCCCAAATAGTTTCCCCCCCTTCTAGAATCTTTCAAACTGTTGAATTGAATGATAACCACTCTGTTCATCAGTTACTTTACTAATGTGACATTCAGATGTCTGTATTCATTTTTAGATACATTTTTTACAAACTTCTATTTAAACTGCTTTACAATGTAGGATTTTGTAATTGCTTATTTCTTTAATACTAAATGAGATTATTGTGAAATTTTACTCATAATATTTTCTTAACTGGTTAGATTATTTTTATTCCATAGAAAGGATGTTACCTAATAATGCATTTCAGAATCCTTATTTATAAATTAAAGAGTAGAAAATAATAAGTAACTAAAACACATTTTCGAAATAATTTTTATCAATTTAATATATAACAGCTGTGTAATTGTCAATTTATAATATTTAGACATCAATTTCTGAAATTTTTACTGATTTTTCGGTTATAATTTTCATTCATTTTTTGTCTTTGTTAGAATTCTGCTTTTCTCAAGCTTCACAATATCTCTCATGTGCTAATTTAGCATTCCAAAGTTCTGAAAGCGGAACATTTAAAACACTTCCATTAAAGTTTATATATAATTATTCATTCCATATAAATTTCTTAGACAAATTAAAGATCATTTAGATTTCCAAATGTGTATCCTTGTTGATACTAAATCCACTTTCCACAGCAGCATTGTCATGTGACAATACAAGAATTATTTTTGCTACTTCCCAAAAAATCAAGAAATTCTTTGTACTACAAAATATTAGAAAAGAAATTATCTAAATGAAACAAGCTATTCTTTGTTAACATAAATGTTTTTCAGGAAAATCACAAATTGGACATTCTGAACCTGGCAAGAAAATTTATTCTTAGGAATAAAAAAATCGAAGCAAAAAAACCATTTGTTTTTCACATAATAATGTGCTGTTCTTAATTAATATACATTTAAACAAGATGTTTTAAATTTTTGAATATGCATGCAGACATTTTTTAATAGTATTTTTCACCAATAGCAAAACTTAATGCTATTTTTTTTAAGCTTTAGTAGTAATCCATACACAGTAGACTTCCACAAGTAATTAAGATTTATATATAGATTTTTTCTTTAGATTTTTTAGATTATCCAGCTTCTATCAAAAATATACATAATGTTTTTACTTCTTCAATTATATTTCTTTTGACAGTATTTTTAATTAACTGTTTAAAAGGAATAAAAAGATTTTCATTTAAAAACAAGGCACTATTAATTTTGTCTGAATTTTAATGTTATTTAGCTATTCTTTTTTTTAACAATACAATAGAAACTAGTTTTAATCAGAATCTAATTCTCCCAATAAACATGTATAATATCATTTGTAGTAAATGGGGAATTTATTTTAAATTGAAATTTATGTATTTCTTTATGTTCTCAAAAACTTTTAAGAGTGCTTTTGCAAACTGATTTTTTTTAACTAATAGAAAGAACAAAACTTCTAAGAAACTCCAAAACTAATAACTTGCAAAAACTCAGCTGATTCAGTTGGACTATCTTTAAATATTCTATTTATTATTCTTAGAATAACAACTATTTTCCATTGAGTATATTTATATAGAATTGTCCCACAAGTATCTAGATATAAAATTTTAGTCATTTTCACGAAAATTCTTCTTTGGTATGTTGTAAAAATTTTTAATGTGTTTGGTCGATTCATATTATTACCATATGCCCAAACTTAATATAAGTTCTTTAAAATTCTCAAGCAGTGGTATGCCATAAAAATACAGAATTCTAATATCTTAAGATGATTCTATTTTTTGATTCACACAAACGTATCTTACATTCAGATAGATCCATTTTGCAATTTTGTAAAATGCAATTCAAAGTGTCATCAAAGCATATTATAATTTTTTTGTTTCATTGTTAAGATTTTTTAAAAGATTGTTGAAAAAAAAAGCTAATTCATAACAAATAATTTATGACATTTATATGTGACCTGACATACATTTTTTAGTCATTTCAATATCAATGGACACATGTGAAAATATTTCCACTATATCATTGACTGCATTAAAGGACGAATGTAACAACAAATTTAAATGCCCATTAAAATTCAGCTTTAAATTGTTGTTCTTGAACTAAAAAGATCGATGTTGGCTTATTTTCAGACATCAAATTCGATTATCAAATCAGATTACATAGCTAGCTTAATTGACCTTCCTCACAGCAAGCACTCACTTCAGCTCTGATGGATGCCTGGAAGTCATCCACTGGGTGTTCAGTACACTGGGTGTTAATGTACACTTCAGTACACTGCAAGTCCAGACCACTGGGTGTTCAGATATAGTATTATAGGTATTGGTAGCATACAGCAACATTTGAGAGCAGGAATAAGCATATAATATAGATGAATCCAAAAGGCAAATTATGAAGATGAATAGATGGTATAATATGTACCTTCTCAGCTATACTCATAAATAAAATTTTGACAAGTAAAAATGAGTTTCAAAGACAATAAATAAATTTTGTTCTTTTTTACTTTAACTTAAAATATCAAAAACCAAATCAATTAATCTCAGCCATAATTTTTTTAAATATAGCTGCTGGAATTCAAAATCTTTAAAATAATAAGCAAAATTAGCTTAGCTAGCAAAGAAAGAGAGGAAGGTTTGCTCAGTAATGCTTCTGGAAATTTGAAAAAGGTGTCATAATTTTTTTCTTTTAAATTTTGTATTATGGGTAAGCTCTAATTAATACACATTAAGACTAATTAACACAGAAGCAATTAAAAGAATTTAAAAATTAAAATTGATTTTTTAGCTTATTCATAATTATATATAAAGTTTACATACAAGTAGTTTAGAAACAGAACCATAATATCAACATTTTTGAATAATTTTAGTTAAAATACAGGAATATAAATAGTACAAAAGCACAATCATTTTAAAGATTACAAGGTATATTTATTTTCATTTGCCAATAAATAAAATATCAAAAAAAAAGTATTAGCATGTAGTTCAGTAATTTCTTACAGATAAAAATTTGTACATCAGAAATAATTAAAAAAATCATGAAAACAAAGCCACAGAGCACTTAAAGATATATACAAAAAAGAATTCCAATTCAGACCAGTTTATTGAGAAATAGGAAAGTAGGCATACACAGAGACCTAGATCTATTTAAGTTTTTGCACTATCACAGAGTTTAATAAGTTTTCTGCTTCTAAAGTAGCTTCATCATCAGTTAGCTCTTTGGTAGGAAAGGCAGTCATCAGAGAAAATACAGATGCACTATATTGTGGACGAGCTCTAATTAATAACATTAAGGAATAAACAGATTATGTTCATTATTAAAAACTATAAGGTATTTCAAACTCTTTCCGCTTTTTTAATGTTACAGCAGCTGCAAGACAATAATTACTTCAACATATTTATTAGCAATGATTTTTTAAAGTCAAATCTAAATAAAAGAAAATCTGTGTTGGAGCTCTATAGACCAGAAAGTTTGACCTACATCAACCCAATTTTAATCATAAACACTTTGGAGGGTAGAAATATGCACCTCAGTGATTTTTAAAAAAATTATATGAAATTTTAAAGATTTTTACCATGATTTTAAAAAAAATATTAGAAGTCAAAAATGATTTATCATTTTAATTTTTTTTAAAAAATCTTTTCAATGATACCATTTTAATCTTTAAAGAATTTTTTTCCTTGAGTTTCGGCTATTTCTTAAAATTATTATTTACCTAATTTTCAACAATAGTTTACATTATGCCATGATATTCAAATTATTTCCTTCCTTCATCAAACATTAAATTCTCCAATTCCCTTCCATTATTGAAAGGTAACAAAGAAGAATTCTGCTTAATATCTGTGTAATTTAAATGACAAGAAAAAAAGTGAAGCAAAGCCACAGAAATTAAAAGATTAATATTAAAACACCATTGCACCTGAATCTTTCTATTAGAAAGATTCATGCACGTACACAGTATATATAAGGCAATTTGAAATTTAAAAATAGTCTATTAAATGAATCATGGACAAGAAATTATGCATAAAATTTAATTGAAATTAGATTGTTAACTACTGGTCAACTAAGTTGTCTAATATTAAATAATTAACCAATTCTGAAAAATAAAGTCATGAGATTTATGCAAGATAAATTTGAATATTTTTCTCTGATAAGTAAAGACGTGTTGTTTATACTTTGACATTCATAACTTGTTACAGAGGATACAATCTAGATAATGTAATAATTAGATTAAAAATTATGAAAAGTATTCTAACCTAACAGCATTGAGATCTAAAAAATGATCTTTTAAACTGAAATATGTTTAATCGAAGCTGAGAAATCTTAAAAGCATTTTAACCACCTTTACATACACATAGCATTTAGTATGACTTAAAACATCTTATTAAGTGCAATGTTTTATTTTGATATTTGTACATCGCACTTTTTGCTCCCAATCTTATGTTACCAGTTAGGAAAATAAAAAGTATTCTCAAACAATTGTCAAAGATCCTTATATTTTAATTAACACTTTCTATTGCCCTTTTCAAATAAAACAAGGGAGGAACAATGAATATTACAACATGGAAGAATAATATACAATCCTTTTTGAAGATGGCCACATTTTCAAGCAACACTTTACCATCCAAAATATGATGGAGGAGAGTAAAACTTTTAACCACCAACAGAATAGACTGTTTAGACAAGTAGTTTAAACAGATGTTTGAAGCTAACATTGAAACAAGACCATACAAATATTTATTAAAATTATGTTTAGAGTAATGATTCACAGTAAATTGATTAATATAATATATAATCCTTTTTCTATCTTTCAGTACAAATCAGCAACAGGGGTCTCCCAAAAACTTTAATACACACTCTAATAAATTTATCTGGCCAGAGAGCACTTTAAATGGCACTGACTTAAAAGAGTCATAAAATATTAACCTTTGATGTGAAATTCCAATTATTATTGAATTTGTGATGTCTTCCTTGTTGAGTTACTTGGAAGTTACTTTCCGGTATACATAAATAGCATCCAAATATCTGTGTTTTAAACACATTTTTTTTTCCAAATGTTTTTTTTAAACCTACATTTGACACAAAAATACATTTGTAATCACAAAATCTCATACCAAATTTGATATTTTTAAGCCACTGAGTTTTAAAGATATTGCATTTACACATTTCTGAAAGTACAGAGTGACAGATAGTCAACTTATAGTTGGAGTTAGTTTAAAATTAAAATGCCCCTACATTATCAATGTTAATGTGTAAAGCAAAATTTATCGAACTGCTCTTATTTTGTAACTTATATTTGGACAGACAGACATTCTCTGAACAGTTTTTACACAAAATTTGGTTTAAAGAATGTATATAAAGTTTCAACTGTATAGTTCATACTATACTTTCTCTATACAACATACAAAAGAAAGTTAAAAAAACTGTATCCTAATACATGGTCTTATTCTAAATATACTTATGCAATATTTTTTAGAACTATTACAATTACATTTTTAACAATTTCATTTAAAATCTAGAGCATTAAAATGATCATACAAATGAAAATAAATTGCTATTGCTATCAAACAAATCTATTTGAAATAAATATTGAACTAGGTAATAAAATAAATAAGAAAAACTCATACAATGGTAGCCACAAATCAAGTACAAGTTTTCTAACCGAATGCAAATGCATTCCAAATTGACAAAATAAACTAAAAGATGCTTAAAAGACTAAAGTACAAGGAGAATACAAACAACTTCTCAGAACAGAAATCCAAAGTATGAAAAAGATTAGCACTGTGTGCTTTTGGCTAATAGATTAAAGTGATTGCATCATCACAAATTTCACACATACAATAGTCTTACATTTACATTCATCCAATCATGTAACACAAGAAAAAGTTATTCAGTTATTGTCTATAGGACTGTCAGACAAACAGATCAGGCAAATTGGCTCAGCAACTAAATATTTAAATTGAAGTGCTTCATGCAATTGAAAGTACATTGCCAGTGCTTTATACCTTTTGAACATCACCCATTTAGTCAACGTGAATAGATGCATACACATGCTCTAACATACCTATACCTGACCTAGGTGATTTGATCTGTCTATCTACCTGTCAATTTGTTCCATGATATGTTAAAATTTCATCTTGGTTCCTAACTTTAATACATTGATATATTAAAATTATTACTAAGAAAAAGGATACAGGACAATAAACCTTCTTACATCGCCTACAGTATGATTGTGATTTGCCTTCATCATCAACCTGAAAGAAAAATACATAATCTTTTTAATGCGAAAGTATGTGAAACAACACAGATTATTTCAAGTTGCACTACAAAGTATTTATAATACAAAGAGTACTTAGTTGATTTTGAATTAATGGCTTTTAACAGATGAAAATTTGCATTTTTTAATAGCATAAATAGATCTTTACAAACTTAACAGTAATAAAAAAATGCTTTCCTCATCAGTAAAGTATTAAAAGATTAAATCATATTTAAATAATATTTCATTTCCTTTCATCAGATTATTTGCAATATTAAATTTTTTTGTCCTAAACTAAAAAAATTATACATATTATGGAACAAACTAAATTTCAAATTATTTTATTTACTTTCAAATACTACATAACTATATGCAGTGTCCACTATAAAGTAGTATTTCTAAATTCCAAATCCATTACCTCCAACAATGGTTCATCAGTCTTTAGTAGCACTTCTTGCAGACATATGACATTTAACACAGTGCCAATTAATATTGAAAAATCAATATACCCAAAGAATTTTTGGTTAAAATGAATATTTTTAAACATTATTCAAAGTTTTAACAGACCTTTATTACTAACCAAATATATAAATAATTTACTTTTCAAACAGAGTTGCTACTCAAATCTGAGAAAAAAAAATTTCTATGTTTTCCCTGAATATATTTTCAAGATGTGAGAAAATCCAAGGAAAAGCAACAACTTAACATTATTCAAAATAATAGTGTATCAAGTTAAATAAAACACAAAACATTTTTGTTATGATGCAAATTATTTAATGATTAACTTGAATTAAAAATGTTACAAAACAAGAGTACTTTTTTTTTAATTTATTCATTTTTGTCAATTTATGTATTTGGACATCAATTTGAGCATATTTTTCAACCATCAGTTTTATGGAACTAATCCTTAACAAATAAGATACATTTTTGTACAGCCTACCATAAATTTTAAAACTGTTTCACTTTCAGTCAACATATGTGAGGATATTCTGCAGTATCATTAGATACATTAAAGAAAGAATATGACAAAACTGGAAAGAATGTAAATTGAAATTGGATTGGTCTAAAGAAAAAGGAGGAGAGTACAAAAGGGGTGAGTTTCTGCATTACTTAATCACAAATAGAGTTTATACAAAAACCAAGTTTTTGAAAAACTGGTTTTCAAATTCAATATTTCTAAAAAACAAATTTTTAAATTTTTGCCAAAAAGAGAGAGAGAGAGAGAGAGAGAAAAGAAAGAAAATTGTGGGAGAGGATATTTTATTTAATTTATATAAAGTAACAAAAAATGAAATCAACAAAAAAGTCGCAATATATATATTTTAAAAAATAAGGATTGTATATGCTTATTATGTGCACAAAATAACAAGATTTCAAATAATATTTATATTATTTTGATTAATTTTAATTTCTCCTAAGAAATTTTTTAGTATGTAAAATATCTACTGAACTGTAGGTGGTTCTTATTTTGTACACTATATTGCCAAAAATTGAAATTATTCAATTACTAGCTTCTGAATTTGGCTTCATAGTTTTTATGACATCAAATAAATCCCAAGTTTTTTTGTTCTTTTATTCATTGCCTTAAATAATGAAAATTCATCTTACAGTGACTTCAAGAAACTTATGAATTGATTTTTCCATGGCTTCTTTTAAAAAAGTATTACTCAATGTGGAGTTTCTTCAATTTGCTCTTCAACAGCATTGCTTTACACAGAAGAATTAAATTATATTGTAGACAATATCTCAAATTCTCAACATTGAAAAAATGAGTTTACTGTCCGTTGCATGAAATGAATAGCAAATTAAAGTTAATTTTACTAATTTAACATAATATGAATTCTTTAAACCAGTTATTTTTAATTAACAAACTGGTTTTCAAATGAGACAAATTTACTTTATCTTTTCGTTTTTGGAAGTTGTGACTACAATCTTTTATTCTTGCTATCTTTAGGAATTGGCGTTTTAGATGGGGGGGAAAATAACTAAGAAACTTAAAATTCCCTATATTTTCTGTTGATCTTTTAATTTCCTGTGTTTTCCCAATTCCCTCGGAGGCACAACAACCCTGTTAAACAGTTACCAATTTTTTTTTTCAGAAAATAACAAGAATCCCCTTTTTTTCTCTTTAATGCCATCATTCCTCAATTTCACATCATAATAAATTCCTGCATACATTTTTCGTTTCGGACTAAATCGTTTTTCATTAATACTAAAATCAGATTTCCTTTTTTTTTTTTACTATGTACTTAACTAACTACTTTAATAAAATTTCATTGCTAGGCAAGGTTTTGGGAAGGTTTTTTTTGCTAATTTTTGGTATAAATATATACTTATTTTGTAATTTTCTAAAATTTTCAACATATATTCATGACTATGGAATACACTTCATTTCTGTAGCAACTGTTTCCATAGCTGTAGAAAGGTATACAAATCATGATGAAATTTTTTTGCTAATTTCTAATTTTGTCAAGGGATTGGAATACAATTCTAATAACAAATATGTTTTATATAACAAGTAATCCAACTTTATGTTGTTTTAGTCAATAAAGGTAATGATAAAAAAAATTACACTATTATATATATATATATATATATATATATATATATATATATATATATATAAACAATTTTTTCATCCAATTAGTATTATTTAGCAAATTCCATATTAATTTTAACACACAACCAATTTAAACAAAAATCAATTTTTCAGTAATCAAAATCAACCAAACAACGAAGTTTTTCATAATTTTATATTAATTAATTAATGCTTCCTGTAACATTATCTTGATTATATGGCTTTTATTTGTCTCAATCACTGGAATGGAATAAAATCTTTTAGATATTGATAATCGTAGCTTCATAGTTCAGGCAATTTTACTAGCAGAACAATAGAAACTTTGTTTAAAATGTTAAAGCATTGAATATAAATCCTTAAAAATAATCAGCAAAAAATTAAAATGTTACAATTAATAAAACAATAACAAACATAAGCAATAAATAAAATAATTAACAAAAATTGCATAAAAATTTAATTTCATAATTTATTATTGATGCTAATAAAGAACTTATTGGAAGTTAGTCTTATCTTAAACTGTTAAGGAAGTACCCACAATTAGAGTAGACACTCTATATAGCCAGTTTCAGAGGAATGAAATTTTATGATACAACTGTATCTTGTAAAATAAGAAATCTTAATCTTGCATTATTTTGAAGAAAAGTTTCTTGCTAAACAATTGAAATATTTTCTACTCTTAATAAATAATGATAAAAAAGTTATTTAAAAAATTAGTAAATAGGGAGACTAGCAAAACAACTAGTTTTTAACAGATCTGTCAATTTAAGATATTTTCTCACATGTAAAAAATAAAAGAATGAACAATAGCTTAAGAGTAAAGCAATATTTAATATTTTAAATATGTACAATATGCCCTAACTCATTTAAAATAAAATATATGAACTCTTGGTTTTACAATGCAAAAAATTACATTTAAATACCTATGTATTTTGAAACATATGGCCATCAATACAATTTAATAGAAACATCATTCAAGTCTTCTGAATATTTTTATGCAATAGCAAGCAATAAAGATATTAACTTGCCAACAATTAACATACCTAGATCCATCTGCAAGTCTAATTTGAACACTTGTGATGGGTTTGGACTCATCTACATTCAAGCTTTCTTGAGCACCATCATCATTTTTATCACCTTGTTGTGCTTCTGTCCGCACAACAGGTGTTGGACTACAAAATTGATGAAAATGTAAAATTTACATATAATAACAATGAAAAGTAACAATAAAAGTGATATGCCAGCTTAAAAGAAATTAGAATTTTTCAAAATAAACTTTATAAAACAGTACAAATTATTTAAGAAAATATTTATTAAATCTGGACAAGTAAATAAAATACCTTAAATGTTTTGCTGCCATGAATTTCAAAAAACAGTAGTTAATTTTTTTGTACATAAAATAGATTTCAACAAAGTGATCAATTAATGTAAGTCTTCATCCTTTCTTTTGAAAACAAGACAATATTGTATTAAAAAAATTTATGTGTACAATTCCAAATAAAATAATTATAGATTTTAAAATTTTCCATTCCTTGTAAAACTGATTAATGAGTATGAAGATTTGTTTTCAAATCCTTTGAAATAAAATTTATTGCAAAGAAGAAAAGTCAAATAGTAAATAACTCCTGATGTTAATTTAATGGGGCACAATTGTTTTGTGAATAAAGGAAAGTGCATTTTCTTGATTCTTTATTAAAATTTTGAATTGATGTGGATTCTTGAAATCTTGTTCACTTCTTATTTAATGGTTTAAGTATTTTTTTTAAAAAAATGTTTATTGTAAAAAGTATTGGCATTAACAAAATGCAGGAATTGTACAATGAAACATAACTGTATTTTAAAACTGCTAACTTAACAGGAACTATTTTGCCAAGTTACCTTTCTACAGATGTTTTGCTGGCATCTTTTAAACGTCTAATTTCAAAGCTTGTTAAAAAATAAATTTATTAGACTCATATGCTTACTTTCCTAGCCTGAATCCTGTTCCAGAAAATGCTTTAACAATTGGTTTTTTCGGGACATATTCCTCATGAGAATGATCTTCAATATTGAGATGCACTTCGGTATCTCTTCCTCTTATCAGCTCAACAGGCATTTCGCTATAAATTTTTAAAAATCGGTATCAGAAGAATTAAAATTAATTGCATCAATTATTATCAATAAACAATGAACTTAAGAAGGAAGGGAGAGAAAAATAGAAGATAAACCATGCATCCTGAATTGTTTTCGAACATGAAAAGCAGCAATAATCTGCTCTTTTAAAATATTATAAAAGAAAGAATTTGATGTTAAATATTTTTTTAGTAGAAAGACAAAAATTAGAATCTGCAATCAAAAAGAATTTAATCATTCATAAAGGCATTCAAATAATTTTGTTATACAGTGTATCAATAATAAACAAATATTCCATCATAAAGAAGTTAAATAATTATGCTATTCATCTTAATAATGGCCAATTATGGACTAATACAATATTCTGCATTCAAAAGAATAGCAAAAAGTATTATCACAGATAATGTGAAATTCCTTTCCCAAATGCATGCTTTATATTATCATGTTAGAAAATCACATTGTTTTCATTAGGAATTTTTGAATAATTAAAGTTCGAAAACACATTGGAAATGCATAAAGCATTAATGATAATTTTAATCAACATCTTTTAATTGTATATATAATTTTTTACCTACAAGACATGCTTTTACCAGTATTGCTTTTTCAAACAGGTTGAAATTACTTAATGACTTTAAGTCAAATAATGAATGACTTAAAGAATAGTAAGTCTTGCATGATAACTTGAAATTTATGACTGTAGATTAAATTTTTTGTTATTGATTTAGTGTTTGTTTCATCTATGATTATTAAACTTTTGCTGTCACAATTCTTGAATATACGACATTTTAAAATAGTTATTGTACATATTACAATTCCTTACATTAATTTAACATGCAAATCAAAATGTATAAAATAATTAAAGTATTTGAAATCTTTCTGTGTGGGAGTATTCAAATAAATTCAAAAAGTTGAAACAGATTTTCCAAATGGTGGAAGTTTCCCAACATGAGGCGCATATCCTACCACATGTCGTTTTACAGAAATTTTGATTTAAAAAAGCCAGCATTCAGTATTAGTCAAATGATATCAACATTCTGACCACTTAAGGAGTTAGAGACAACCTTCCACTTCACAAGCATAGATTTAGCCAAGGTAGTTTATATTAGTGACATTATGGATTTTGGAAATATCAAAGGTATAGTTCCAATTAAAAAATGATTACAGTGGCAAAATCATAAAGTATACAATTTAAAATAGGTAATTTTAATTATTTTGCAATATTACTAGAATTTTTTAAAAAAGAAAACCATTTTTCCCAACATTATTTGTGTTATGGTAATTATACATCATAAAAATAAAAATGCAGTACAAGAACATAGCCCATTAGGAGCAATAATAACACATTTTTACTGTTTATTCTTACAAGACATGCTTCTCTATTCTAAGATAAGGAAAAATTTCAAATAAAACTTTCAAGGTCAATTTATTTCAGGTATATTTATATAGGTAGCAACAAAATTTCAGAGAAAAGACTTTTGTGAAATCATATGCATATAAATACTTCCTTTAAAATTAACTAAAATAATTTTTTATTGTGTTATACAATTATATTTCAAATAAATATACATATTCCACAAAAACATATAAAGGAAAAAAACTCATATAGGAATGTTTTTTTTTAATATAAAATCAAAACACACACCCTTTTCGAATGCATTCAAGGAATTCTTTACTTCTAGGATCGTTATAATCTCTCAATGGCCCATCATCCACAGTAAATCCTGTTTGCCACAGTCGCAAAACTACTTCAACCTCTCGTGGAACATTTCTATCAGATGGACCAGCAACTGTATCACTCGCACCTTCTGTTGTTCCAAGCACATAACCTGCTCCTTTAAAGGCTTTTAATCTGGTGGAACTGACACGCTTAGCTGAAGGATCCATAACTTCTCCTCCAAATCTAAATAAATAAAATAAATGCATTGAAAGTTCTTTTTTTAAAAAAATTTGCTCATATTTTAATAAGTTTTTATTTTAATTAACTTAAATTTAGGTTAAATTATATATTTGTGTATACTACTATTATAAATGTGAAAGTTTGGATGGATGAATGATATTAGTCAGCCATGCTAGAATGGCTGAATGATATTAGATGGAATTTAACACAGAGATAGATTATAGTTTAGAATACAATATAGGTTACTATTTATTTTGGTTAATTCAGTGTTTAATTTTTTATTAATTAAAAATTAACTTTCTCGCCAAAAACATTTATTTCTCCACCGCCAAAAGAGTACAGCTTAACAGGTTTTTCGATCAGTTATTTTGAACAATCCTCTGTATTTTCTTAGTGTTTGATGCATTTAAAATTAAACATTGTTAATTAATCGATCTTTCGGATTCCTTCTGAAGTACTTGTGAATTAAAATAAAGGTACTTTTCCATTAGCAGAGCGCAAGCGAAAAATCACCAAAGAAATTTAGCGAAATTCTACATTATTTGGTATTTTTCGTTTGCACCCGGCTAATGGGAAAGAACCAAAATAAAACAAAGGAAACTAAAAACTTCTGTATGACCTCATATGGCATAGAAAAATCATGTATTTGCATTGAATTAGCATGTGCAGTGTGTTTTCGATTTGATTTTGTTTCAGCTTGATCAGCTTGCTGCCATCATATTGACAAAAGTTAAAAATTAAAAACTATTATTGCAAATTAAACATATAAAAATGTAGTTTTCAGCACAAGTCAAATAAGAAATATATTATCTAAAAAAAATAAATTCAAGAAAGAGTTTTCTCTGATGGCTTACAATATCTGTATAATTAATTCAATAAATCAGTTTTATTTAAGGAAAACATGATTTAAAATATAAAAGATATTCATTCTAATCAGGGCCTAACATTTAATTTGTAAATCATCAGTAATATATCTGCATCTATTAACAAAATAACCTAAATGAATTGAATAATTATATTAAACTTAAGTGAATAAATACTCTCGGATTAAAAATTTTAATTTCTCACAGATTTTTACATGCCCAATAAATCATGTTCAGCAAAATATTTTTTGAGATACTAATATTTTAAATATAGTTGCATTATGTTGAATTAAACTAATCACTAAAGCTGATTTATTAAAATTTGAATATCACAGTTTTATTTTTTAAAAAATGGGTGTTTTAGACCACTTCATCAACTATTGCAATGAATATCCACCAATCTGAAGACTGATTGGCAGATTACCAGGATTAGCAAAGCAGAGTTTCTCAAAACTGATTGGTTTAAGATTATAAAAATTTTGGTACTTCTGAAACTGTAATATGAAAAAGTTAAGGGAATGATCAGATTTGAACACTTAAGACAGAAACATTTATTAATGGATTTAAAAGTTGGAGTGTCCAGAACATTTAGCAAAATATGATCCCTAAGGACCAAAGAACTGTATAAAATGTAGACTTCATAATTTTTTAAAGTATATTTATACACAAAAACAAAACAAAATATTGTTATTCAAATCCTTTTGAAAGTGAGACTAAAAACAGAATTTTATGATGAATCAGATATTTTTATATATATATATATATATATATATATATATATATATATATATATATATATATATATATATATATACAATCAAGCTAGAGTACAACATTATAAAATATCCAGCATTCTTTTCCAAATGTATTTCCATTGATGTATTATGCTATGCATTGGAGATGTCAATACTACAGTAAAAAAAAAAAAAAAAAAAAAATTACTGTCTGACAGCCTTAAACATTGCTTCAACAACTTCATTCCCAACTGCTTTTCTTTTTCCTGGTCCCAAAACTTGTTGTCCACTAAATAGAAAGGAAAAAACATAGATTTTAGTAAGTAGTAGTGACAATTTTTTTTTAAAAAAATTAAAGCACAGGATACCTTGGTTATTAAGAATAATAATCTTTCCAAACAATAAAAACAAAAAAAAATTTCAAATAAGTTTAAAGTTGCAAACTTGTCAAAGAAATGAAGATGTGGTAAATATTAAACAGTAGGAAGAAGTAAATTTAAAACTAAAAAAAACTAAAATTAACAAATAAATCTAGAATTTAAAATTTTGAAAAATGAAAATTTTTTAACATTGCAAGTATTACAAAATTTGTAAAGCAATAATCATTAAACTTCCTATCACAATTAAGTATTTCATTTCAAGCCAATATGTCAATAATAATTATTATTACAAAAATTTGTATAAAATAGCGAAATTTTAAAGTTTTGATTGAAAAATATAAAAGTGTCAGTAAACAGATATAAACTTTGCATTATCTATTTTTCTTTCCCCTCCATTGTAAAAAGCATTCAACATTCATAGAAGTACTTGACTTCATAAAATGACTATTTAATCCAATGAAAATTATTAAATGCTCATATATTAACTTATAAAAGAACCTAGACAACATGATTATTTCAGTAAATTAAAAAGAGCAGCCCTTTTTTCAGACAATTCAAAATATATGATGATCGGAAGTCATCGGGTAGGTGGTGCCTTCCGATGATATGTTTGATAATTTAAAGGATGTTCAGACTTTGATGCACAACAGTTAATGGAACTCTCTTTATAGAATGCCATCATGGCTTTAACTCTGAATCTCAAAGCTTTAACTTGATAAATAGAATCCTCGGATAGTTAACTCTCTCGACTTAAACTCTATTAATTTAATATTAGAAGGCATGGGTTATCTGCTCGGAGTATATTATTTTCCCTCTTAGTTAAATTGTCTTTATGCATATAAATTGAATTGATGATGAGCATTTTTTTTATTAATAAAAAGTGATTTCTTCTAAAGGGATCATTTTTGTGTCACTTAACACACTGTACAACTCTGCTGTTACATAGTTGGGACAAACACCAATTTCAATAAAGAAAGAAAAATGCAAGAATCATGTCTGAAATAGTAAGGATATTTTAATTGTAATCAAAGGCTAGATTCATACACTTATTTACCTTCTTTCAGAACCTCCAGCATAAAATGCTTGACCTTCTTCTTCATCCTCATTCTGTGTATTGTTCAGGAGGCTAGCAAATGTTGCAATTCGACTATAAAAGAATAAAAATATCCTTAATCACAAAATATTGAAAAGAAAAAACCCTTTCTATCTATTAAAACTAATTATCTTACAAACCATTATTATTATTATTATTTAAATTCAAAAAGGATGTTATAAACTTTTTTTCAATTGCAAACCATTTTAGTATGAATAAATTTTTTTTAAAAAAAAAGTGTAACTCATTTTTCATTAAAAAAATTTAAAGGAACTTTAAAGCTGAAAAATAAACTAGAGGTAAAGTTCCCCTTCCTCATGCTAACGATTTATTCACAATACATGATAAGCCTTCTGTGAAATTTTGAAACATAAGGGGAAAAAACAAAAAGAGTAATTATTTCACAATTTTGATAGATGGTCTGAATTTTGAATTTGCTCAATAATTTTTGACAGTCAGTAAGTTGGGTTCAAATTCAAAAACATGCTACAATATTACAGATAAAATTAAATGATGAATTTTGTATACCTAACAGAGCATTTTTAAATTATTGAGCTCATATGTGTGGCAAAGAAATCTGACTGCTCTGTGCATACATAAAACGCCCATATGCTAAATTACTGTATATTTTAGGTTTTACATTCAAAAACTGACATATTTATGTACACATATATTCAAATTTTCTGTTAATTTTTAAATTTATCTGTAACTTTTTTTTCATTCCTTAAAATTTTTCTAGCTTTTAAGCCTTTGTGTCCATAACAAATTTTTCATTCATATCTGTTGTAAAAGATTTTATGGAGAAAAAAAATTATAAATCCATATTATTTTTTAAAAATAATTATATACCAGTTTAGACATAAAGGAAGGTTTCAAACATAATAGGTAATGAATTTTTATAAACTATTTTAAAATTTATTAAAAATAATTTATGAAATGAAGAACCTTGGATTTGTTGGTGGGAATGTAGGTTTAGGACTCCCTGGACGTGGAAATGCAGGGTGCATATTCTCAGCTTCTGGCTCTTCATCAGCTTCTTCAAAATAACTTGACATGGCTAACTATTTAATAGAATATTTAAAAAAAATCATATGCCATAAAACTAATATTTATCTTTAAATAAGTGTGTATGGGAATTAATCAAAAATGAATTAATAATACAGAAGACAAACATTCAATACAGAAAAACATGAAAAATTAATATTTCAGTCAACTTATATTGATAGAGTTTTTACATGAAGAAAGGTATGAGAAATCAACATTATCAAAATATTTATTATTACTTAAAATTCCTTAATTCTCTCCTCTAAAAAGAATACATTTTTTTCATTTTTTTAAAGTAAATTAAAAATTCATTTTCAATAACTAGCATTAAAATTAAATGTATTATTCTGGTGTGACAAAAGACTCAATTTTCTTGATAACATCCATACATAGGGTTAGAAAGTAAAATGAATCACAGAATTTGTAATAATCAAACTTTGCTATTCAATTTTTCAAAAAGGATCATTTAGAAAACCATTTTATTCTTGTTAAATAAGTTTAAACAATGGCAGATAATACTTATAAAGAAAGCACTGTTTTGGTTAATACAACATAGTCTTTCTCTTTAATAAACAAGAATTCTTTATTAAAGTTTATGCAATAACTTTTATAATTTTAATGCATTTTGTTACAGCCTTTATTTATAAAATAGCAGAGAATTAGTTATTCGCAAGCATTCTAAATAAAATATTAGTAGTGGTACTTCAGGTATAACATATCATGAATTAATTTTATAATTTTTTTAATACAAAATAATTATAACATGAAATAAAGAGAAAATATTATTAAGAATATTTTGTTCATAGGTCAAGATAAGAAGAGTAAGATTATTTATTCATAAATATTTTATTCCACAAATAAAACAACAAAAACAAATTTCCATTTGCATTACATTAAAACCCTCCAATTTTCCTCCTTAGGCTTCTTTATTTATTAATTGAATTTCTGGCAGGAAGACAAATTCTCAAAATGTGTAAAATTACTGATCATCTCATGTAAAATAAAAGAAGATTTAAAATTTATTATTTATAGTTGAAGTATACATGATTCAATAGGTAAAGAGTAATTGAAAATATAGCACATGTAATTTGTACAACATATTCAATATCCTAATAGTCTGAGTAAAACTATTGATCCACGTAAGTCCAAGTTAAATAAATCAGCATAAAAAAGTAAATACATTTTTTTCAAGACAGTTTTTAATTATTAATATATATTTATAAAAATGACTGTAAAACATACCACAATTTTTAAGGTTCTATCATATCTCATTAATAAAATTTTTTAAAGGTATTTTATAAGTATAGAAATGCGATTTTTCCTCCCCTATTAAACCTCAGAAAACGTTAGGATAAATTTTAAAGAAATACAGACTATGAGCTTTAAATAAAGTAATTAAAATCCTTTTCAAAATTTTAATAAAAACGCAAAATTTAAAACTTAAATCCCAAAACGCACTAAATTAATCATGCAGTTTCAAAAACTAAGTGCTGTTGTTTACAACCATACGAAGGAAGCAGTCTCGAATTAAACTTATCAATAATTTCATTTTTTATACATGAATAATGATTTATATAATATAACAGAAATTCGTAAAATTTCCCTCTTTTTTCAGTATGGAAAAACAAATTATTTGTTATGTGATAGTTACTTACAGCAAGTGAGCACTTAAACTTCTGAGTGTTAAAAAAAAATTCAACTTACATCGCTATCCCATCCATTAGCTTCTAGATACATTCGGGCTCTTGATGCATCAGTCCCAGTGACTTTGCAAAACTCATCAACTAATTGTGATTGCTCAGAATCTGCCATTATGTCAAACTGCGAAGTTTCAAAACAACTTAAAATCCGAACCGGACAGTTTAGTTACGGCTGCAGTTAATAAAGATAGGACATTCGCTGATTCATTGTCCTGGTGCATGAAGTGGTATGGTACCAGAAATTTCGTTTTATGATTACCTTGGGGGAAAAAAACTTGGAAGATTTCATCAAGTTGTTGCATGCAAGAAATGCAAAATAAATTTAATTATAGATAAAGTATACTCATACCAAAACGAAATCCAATGAATGAATAATTAATTTCTCACCTTTGTTGCTCAAATTTCGGATGCAGAACTCATGCATCATGCTGCAGTATGATATTATATAATTTGAAGAAAAAAAAGTATTGCTCTACAAATTTAAAACAATTTAGTTATATATTTAGCGAATATATTTTGATATTGTCCAGAATAATTCTCAATATTGAGCAGTACTGTTTCTCTTTAATGAATAAAATGTCTCAATAATGTTCCTAATTAATATAAAACAATGAAAAAATTGCTTTGAAAAAACAGAATCTTTTCATAAATTTTTAATCTCTAATTTCCATACTTCTATTTTACCTCTTGGGATTTGATAAGGAACTTTTTAGTTTTGTGTTGTGACTTATGGTACTTTACAAGTCTACTGACAGTTATTTGTCAGCGATTTAATCCGATTGAGCGTCTCTTGTTTTTCAATGGCGCCAACTAAGATCAAGTGTACGACTTAGCTACTCACGCTTCACAATCCTTTATACTGGGTGGGCCCATTCATACATTTCAATCATTCATCAAGCATTCAATCATTCACAAAGATCGTAATTTAAATCAGAAAACGGCCACATTTGAGCTAGTACCTCCAGTGGTATTACTTTCGACATGGCGGACATTGTGACCACGACAGATTTATATTTGTACCAATCGCAAAACACATACGATGAGTCTTCGGGCAAAGGGGTTCGAACTCACAACCTAAGAGATGCGAATTCAACTCTCTACTAACCAGGATTGGGGTGGCCAAACCTTTTAGCTTTAGGTAACTAGACGTTTACGTTTTATCTCTTGGACCAGGTAGTGCAGCGTGATTGGGTGGTTAGGAAGTATGGCGAATTTCTCTATATTTGAATAATTTAATTAATGTCTTTTTAACCAAGAATCAAATTACAAGCTGAATATTGCTATATTCAGCTTGTAATTTGATTCCGAAAAGGGTGTTATTTTACTCGTAAATAAGATTTTCTGTTTGAATTAACTATGAAAACTTGATCCAAAATAAATAATAGCTTTTAAATATAATGGATTTTTCAAAAAGAAAAATATCTTTTCGGAACTCTTTGCTATTTTTTAACTTTGGTTTAGTTTATGACGTGGAAATTTCTATTTTAAGTAAAGCTGCAATAAAGTTCTGCGGAAAATAGGGGCAACTTACTAATGTTGGATGTTTTTATAAAAAGAAATTGTAATGAAGATTAAAGAAGATAATTTTAAAAAAACACTTTGTATGACAGATATATTTTGTTAAATTTCTTTTATTTTCATTCATTTATTATTGAAAGGAAGATATATAAAGGATAAAATAGGAAATGTTGATATGTTGAGTTTTTTAACCCTTTGCACTCCGATGGTGCCTCTGACTCACCATTCAAGATTGCGCATCATTTTGACGTTTCATTTATTTATTTTTTCAAAGTTAACTGTTAAAAACGCCTACATAATTTTTAAGAGATTATGATTAATTTTTCAAAGAAACTGGACTTGAAAGAATTTTGTATTTTTATTTTTCACAGCAATAAACAAATCTTTGTATCAGGTGAATAATTTTGCAACGAATTAGTTTTCGGAGCGGAAAAGACTAATATCAGGATAAAGATTCAAAATCAATTTATCTACAAATGTATCCGAATTATCTGAATATTAGAGGGAAATCAAATAAAAATGAATAATGAATTGTATAGTACTGTTAAATAGAATTTTACAGTCAATATAACTTTATTAAAACAGAGAAGGTACACTCGAACACATCTATCACAGAACGCATCTAAACAATGTTTTCAAGATAAATTTCAAGATATTAATGAATGCTGGTCAAGGTAGAATTGCTATAACGTTATATAATATTTAAATATGTCTAATTTAAAAAAAATTTCTAAAGAATTTTTTGGATTATCATTTCATTAAAATTAAAATTTCACATAAATTAGTAAGCCAAAACTAATTACCAAAGTAATGCATTCAATATTTCAGTGTCTTTTGAATATTGTTAGCTATTGTACATTGCTCTTCACACATTATTCTATTTTCGCAATAGTGTTTAACCTTTAGGCTACAGGGAACCCAATAATGAAACATACATCTAGCTGTGGACCTTTAATGAGACAAACTCACAAAATACCTTTCACTTCTTTTAGCCGCGATTTTTAATGACTCCTTCGATTACGATCCAACTTGAAGTTATTGTTTCATCTCACTCCACTGTAGCAAACAGGTTGCTCTTTTACACTTTCGTCTGCCAAGATCTTAGATATGGCTTCGTATCGCAGTTCTATTTCATTTTTCCCGATAAATGACAGTTCAATGATTTTGAAAAAGATGCTCTCAAATTAAGTATTCCAATACTGAGTATAGATTAAAACGAAACCTGCCATGCATATTTCAATGCATCATGTCGGAACATCATTTCTTGAGTGGCCAAGCACCACTTGCTCTTTCAAGTTAAATTATATTTTTATTCATTTTAATTGTTTCATTAAATGAGTCACTTTAATATTGCAGAAAATCTAAAAAACTTTGTCTCGCATTGATTGTTAAAAAAATATCACATTTCCTATTTATTTTATTTCATCTAATCATATGCTCAAAATGGCATTTTCTAGGTTTTATTTATTGCAGTAATTAACTTATTTTTTTAAATTAGAACTTTTGTAAATGCATTGGCAATGTGTTATTAAAAGCTGATTTTTTAGATGCTCGTGTAGATAATGAAATTTCAATTTTTCGTGAACGGATTGTTTTATTTTTCGCCTACGAATTTTTATTGGCCCCCCAAACCTAATTCCCAAAATAACATCATGTTCCGACATGATAATAAATAAAAGGAAATTTTCTGTTATTTCGGACGAATTAAACAAAACTGTTTTAATTTTATGATAATTTATTTATAGAAATAATACCAATAGAAACTTCCATTGTGATTATTTTGAAATGAGGTATACAATTAAAATTTATTGAAAGTCAAAGTTATTTCTGAAATATAAATTGACTTTTAAAAAAACTTCAACATTGCAATGAGGCAATTTTCACATATATTTCTAACAAATCAAATTATTACACACGATTTACGCTTTATATATTATAGGACGGCCGCGGTGACCTGGTGGTAAGGTCTTGTGTAAGGGAGTCAGTTGCAGGTTAAATCTGTCATGACCAAATGTCCTCCAGCTGGTGTCGTATGGAGAGGTGTAGTTCTCGTTATCTGACCGCGTTCCAAAATTACGAAGTCTTCCCCAAAATAGATATAGTGTTGCTATATAACGGAACGTTAATACTATAATGAAACTAAACCTGTGTATTTTAAGAACTAATTGCATATATTTCCTAATTCAAAATGCTCTCCTTTTTCTGTACATCATACAGGTTGTCCTATTCTTCTATTCAATAGAGCAAAGGCATAACTTTATATTTCAATATATATATAACATGTACAAAAATGATTATAGTTTTTATTTAATGTAATTCGCAACATTCATAATATAAATAAATAGTGACTTTATCTCTATGTTTTTAATACTTAGTATACAGGTTGGAATTTACATTTTTGAAGAGAATTAGATTGATTCATAGCCTGTATCATTTTTTCAAAAAACGTATCGATAATTTAGAATAATAATTTCAAAGCGAACATGCATCTATTATCATGTCAGAACATGATGTCTTTTTGGGATGAGGTTTTTAGCGTCTACAAAAATCCGTAAGCAAAAATAAAAATATTATTATCTGCACGAGCGTCTCAAAAAATCAGCTTTTAATAACGTGTTGCCATTGTATTTACAAAATCTCTGATTTTTTTTTTAAAAAAAAGTTCATGACTATAGCAAATAAACCTAGAAAAATGTAATTTTGAGCACGTGATTATATAAAATGATATAATTAAGAATGTGATATATTTTTTTAAGCAAACAATGCGAGACAAAGTTTTTTTTTATCGTTTGCAATACTAAAGTTACTGATTCAATGAAACCATTAAAATGAATGGAAACATAATTTAACTTCCACGAGCATGTTGTGCTTGGCCATTCAAGAAATTATATTCTGACATGATGCATCGAAATATGCATAGCAGATGTCATTTTAATCTCGCTAGTGGTTGGATTATTGGGGCACCTAGCCCCGGCAGGGGTTTATCCCCAGTCATGATAAAATGCTTCCTCATTGCATTCAGCTACTGACGTGATCAATTACGAAAAAGACTGAGAAAGTGGAGAGAAACACTGGGCGCCACCCTGCGAAGCAGGGCGAGCCCAGTGGTCCTGGAATGAAGTCGACCTGGCTACAGGGAAGGTCCGAGTATGACTGACGATGGTAGAGAGCTGCAAGAAGTCTGGCCACGGTGGAGGAGAGTCGGTGAAGGGAGAGAGAGTTCTTGTCCAATCAGGGGTCTTCAGGGGCGTGGTCTGTGAGGAGCGATGATTTTGGCAGATTTTTGCATTTTTGGTCGGAAAAGAGAGGAATTTTCTTTGATCTAGTTGGGCCAATCAGCAAAGTGGGTAATTCTGTAGAAAGGAAGTCTGGAGTTAGGCAAGTAACGCATTGATTAAGATGAGCTTTCGTTCTTCTTTGTTCGAGGTTTTCTTGAGGCTTTTTGCAGCATTTATTATATCAGGGAATTCTTGCAAAAGGGTTTTAATTTCTTTTAATGCTTCTAAGATTTCTCTAAATTCTGTCAGATCAATTTTGCTTGGTGTTGTAGGTATTTTATAAGGTTCAGTGGGTGCAGTAGTTTGGTTGTTCACTTGGGGAGGCTCAGTAGTTTTGAGGTCAGCTGGGGCTTTTCTCTGTACTGCATCAGCAAATGTTCTTCTCGTAGCTCCAATCTTTTTTGTCGTGGGGTAGCTTTTACACCCCCTCCAGGAGGCCAGGTGTCCCTTTTCCTTGCAATTGATGCATGTTGGTTCGGGTATCCTTTCCGTGATGGGGCATTTCTGGGTGGGATGGTCTCCGTTACATTTAATACATCGCGGATTGAATTTGCAATTCCGTGCACTATGGAAGAAGCCTGCACAATTAAAACACATGGTGGCTTTTGTGGGCGATCTGTAAGGTTGGATGAAGACTCTGATGTAGAGTAGCGATTTTACGTTGTAAATGTTCTTGAAGTTACCGGATTTTTTGATTTCTACTAAAAATATGGGATGCAGGGTTTTGGTTTTAAAATTTCTGAGCTGAGAGATGCGTTCGACTTGGTAGCTCAATTCCTCAAGTGCTTCTTTTATTTCGTTTTTATCTTGGCACCCTGGGAGGCCTTTTATGACAACTTTTAGGGGGCGCTCAGCTGGGTCTTCTGATATGACGTATTCTTTCTTTGAGCTATCCAGGATATTCAGGATTCCAGATCTGTCTGTCTCACTTTTAGGTATGATTTTTATGAAACCATTCTCGTATTTATTTTCAGTGTCTGGATAGTTTCTGCAGATTGCCTGGAGGGTAATATTATAATCCTGTGTCAGCTTCAGATTGATGGGTGGGATTACTTTTTTGATTTGGGAGATTTCATCTTCAAGGGCCTGGAACTTGTTGTGGACGGATATTTCCTGATTATCTATAGACTTCTTTCTCTTGGCTGCATGTTTCTTGTCAATTTTCTGGAATGGCACTTCTGTGTCCATATTCTCGGTTCCTTCCACGTGGGGAGCATGCTTGGGACAGTTCTTTATCGGGCATGGTCCAAGTTCTATCAGGATTTCTTCTATGCCTTCAATATCGGCCTGTATTTCCTTTAGTTGGGTTAGATAATCAAGGAACTGGGTGGTGTGTTCTAGGTTATCATTCCTCATTTGTTGTAGCGTTTCCTCAAAGGTTTTTGCTAACTCATGTTGTTGTAGTGATCTTGTTTGCTTTTCTTGTATGTAAGCGCAAAGGTTAATATCGCCTTTGTGTGGCCTACAACCTCTCCTGATGCATGGTTGCATTAATTTAATTTTGTTCTCAGATTCATTGGCTCTCTTTTCCATAAATTCAATGTTCTTTAAGTTGTCGGGAGTAGTTGCCCGGCTATTAGGATTTGTTAAATCTTTTCTGTAAAAATCAGCAGCTTTGCGCGAATCTCTCAGTGTCCTATGTAAATTGCCAAGGGAATTGCAGTGAGCCTCAATTTTCTTAGCGAATTCTGAGGGATAATAAATGTTACGTATCCAAAGCGAACTCTTGTCTGAGACTGATGAGTCCTTACTGGAGACCGAAACGACCGAGTGTCCATCTTCTTCCATGGCTGAAGACGGAAAAAAAAGCAAATAGCACTGTTCGTGAAGATTTGCAATAAAAGTCGCAAAAAATTTCAAAATGGCGGCGTAAAAAGAACTCACTCACTCACCAATTTATAATCAACAACTAAAACAGCAACTGCAGATGTCATTTTAATCTTTTTTTAATTTTATTTTTATTTAAGTGGTGTGAGTTCACGCACTCACGCGAATTAAACTATAGCAGTTTAATTTTGGCATTCATTCTGCATTCAATATTTATTTATTGCAGTTTTTAACTCACAACTCCACTTGAACAAACATGTTAGAGAGAATTTATAATGCATTTTGGGTGTTTTCTAGTGATAACAGTTGACACTTGAATCGACCGCATTGTGTTTTATTATGTGAATTCATGCGGAAAACATTTAAACAGAAGTTTATAGAAACAATAATTAGTACTCATGCATCAAATATGATGAAATAGAAATTTTGCGAAGCAATATATGAATGAAACTGATGAAAGCAAACTACTGCTATATTTTTTCTCCAATATTTAACTGCTTCTGAATCAGACATTTTATCTTCTATCTGAGAATTAATTCTGGAAGATACCTAAAAAATTTTTTAAAAAACCATTCATTATTAATTTTGTAGTTTGGCAAATTATTTAATTATTTCATAAATGCGAGTAAGTGTTTTCTTGTATTTTTTTAATTTTATGAAAAAAAAAAATGCATATTTTTTTAAAAATTGACAAGTTGGTATAATTCTAGTATACGGTACCCCTTGATTTGACGACTTTATACCGAGAAGCCGTGACGTCATTTCTGCCACGGACGCTCGTTGGCTGGTTGCCTAAGCTATGGTTCCTGTTGAGTTGGCGACATTCGTAAATTCGTCGTTTTTGCCTTGGCGACATTTTTTTAAATGGCGCCAAAGAGGTATCGTATACTAGGATTTAACCAAATTTACCAGCTCATGTAAAAATCTATAAATGAACCTTTTATTTTAACTCATATTTAACTTTTTCATTAAAAAAATCTTGATAATATTGTATAAATAATGTCTTTAATAAAAGAACCGTACAATAATTAATTTATACCTTGGGAACTACAGCTACCAAAAAGAAGTCATAGTCACTTGAATGATATTTCCATTTTAATTTAATAGTTTTAAATAAGCAATCTGGTATAACTTAGGGAAATTCTATTTTACTGTTAATTATAGTATTATCTCTTAAAATAAGAGAAGCATTTTCTATTGAAATCAGAGAAAAATTCCTTATTTTTGAACGATAGTATGATTTGAACTTAATTAATTTTCTCTTAGCAGATAAATTGAATAATGGCCAATGAAACAAATTTAAATCTTAATCATTCGGAATCTTTAATTTCCTCACATCGTTGCATTCGTCTTTGTGGATTGTAAAATTTTTTCAAAAAATGGAGTTTCTGTCTTATTCTTTGCTATGAAAAATTACCAAAGCGGTTGAATTAAAAAATTTTCTCTGTAATATAATAACCATATAAAAATAATCCCTGCTTCACTTTTTTTTATATAATTCTTCATTTGAAACTTTTATATTTTGCTATTCGAATGAATTACTTTATGGAATTTTTTTGTTTTCATTTTTTTTTTGAAAAAATGCACTGTTTTGGAGTTTTTTTTTACAACTAAAGGAACTTATAGACATAATGTTTTCAAAAAGACTTTGTTTAGAATATGAAAGCCAGTGGCAGATTATGCACAAAACATAAATATATATGAATTTTTTTGTTTTGCCATTCTATGAATTAAATAATAAATTTAATAGTTTCAGTTCTTTTCAAAATAATAAATTCTGAACAAATCTCATTTAAATATCAAGTTTTATTTATTCATCTAGAATTCAAACTTTGAAAACATTTCTTTTTCAAGTGAAATACAATCTATAATCAAACATATATATTATATACAATGATATAACTTATGACTAAACATGAGCATAAGGTACTTACGTATTAGATCGTCGACGTCAACGATCGCAACGGTTTTAACTTAGCGATAGAATAAAATTTGGCGATAAACCCTCGACGCCAGCGAAACCAACAAAATGGCGGACAACAGTTTTTTAAATGATAGTGGATTTTTGCCATTATTGGTGGTTTAGCAATTTATTGGCAACGCCTTCAAATTTGGTGATAAAGATCGACAATCTAATACTTAATTACCGAACATAATTGCATTTTAGTGGTAGTTGTCAATTTAATGGTACAGATTAGCTATTGAAACCATTGTAATACAGAAAAAGGAATTCAACTATTTTAGATTTTTTAGTTGTGTTATTGACTAGATTACAGGACTATTCGCAATACTTTCACATTCCAGGTAAAGTACCTAATAAGATGAAGATTTTTCAGAATATTAATATAAGATTATACAATGCTTAAAATATTGAGTTAAGTTATCAAAGTAATAAAAGAACTATTAGCCTTCGAACACTAATTATTTGTCCTCTGTTTTACAAGTATTAATTTAGTCATTCTATTTTAATTCGAGAAACTATAGTTTATCCCAACAAGATGATTATTTAAATCATACTTGTGCAATAAAAATAGAGCTCTATGATTGGTTAGAAATGCCAGCAAAATGACGTAAATTATTGGCGAAATCGATACAACTATCGAGGCTGGATGTACTGTGAAAGCCGAGTGTTGCGATATCTCCCGAAAATGGAGGGTGGTGCGGGGACAAGCAGCCATTGATGATATATGTAAGAATTATAAACTTTTAAAATGATATAAAAAAAGTTGAAATTTGATTAATGACTGTAATCTCACAAAGGATCGATATACAATGTATAATTTTTCCGATTTCACTCAAAAATGAAATCCATGGCCGGGTTGATGGTTGGGGGACTCTTTATAACATATTTAGAAGACACAAGATTTTATACGAATCCAAAAGTCACAAAATCAGTTCAATAGTTGTTACTGCAGATATGGTTCTTTTATTTTACTTATTTTTTAAAATTGGTTAAATCAGTCCAAATGTTGGGCCTCTGTCAAAATTTTATCTTTTGATATCTCGAAGACGAAAGGCGATAATGGATGCCAATGACCGAGGGCATGCGATTTTTAACATGAAATAAAAATTGACGAAATAGGCACAGGTTTGGGTCAATGGATTTCTTTTACAATATTTCACCGTATACAATGTAGAATTAAATAATTTCAAAATGTGATCTAGAGATAATTGATGATGTATCTTGGGCCATGATTTTTTAGTTCGAAATAAAAATTTGCGGAATCAATATATTGGCTCTGGAGCATTGACACAACTTTTTATCGTATACAATGGGGTAATAGTATTGTTATTTTCCTTTAAAATAATGCTGATGGTCGAGAAGCAATTATTGATATATATTTGGAGGCCATGAGGTTTCATATCAAACAAAAAATGAGGAATCAGTTCAAGGAGTGGGTTTGGGAAACCAGTTCTTTGATTTTTTTAAATATTTTTATTATATATGTATTACAATGGTATGTCAATTTCGACATCAATTATGATCGTGCATGCGATGCAGAAAATTTTGGTTGAGTCTATAAGTCCTTTTAAATCTCATGTAACATTTTTATACTTGGTTATGATGGGAATTGGTTGAATGAGTAACCGTTTTAAAGACTGTTACTGTTTTTCAGGCATCCCATCATGGATTTTTAAAGAATCTGTCTTCATAAGTGAGTATCATGATAAGTCTTAGAATTATTCTGAGAGCTTATAAATTGAAAAGAGCCGTGAAGCGTCTGAAAAGAGCCAAGGAGAATGCTTTGAGAATTCATCATGGCAAGAGACCTCGCTATCCTTGGTACGAAGAATTGTGGACATGGTTTCTAGAATGCCTGAAGAACAATTTCTGCAAGACTTTTTGCCCATGTTGCCTGCATCCTCAGATGCGAAATGCAGATGGAGTGAATACAGAAAATTTTTTCAGGTCAGAAATAATTTATATTCACAGAGATTATAAAATACATGGATATTACGAACATATGTTATTTGAATTTTTTAAATTTACTTTTCTTTTAAAAATACTAAAAAGTTTTTTATATGCAAAAATAGCCGATATTCGAATATTACTTTATTTGTGTCGCTATAACTGATTAAATGTCATATACGATATAACTGATTACTGATCAACTGATTCTTTTAAAAACTCAGTAGACGATGAAGTAGCATTTGCAATTTAATTTATAATTCCATACAAATTGGATGATGATGCGAATAGTCACAAAAAATTCCTTTTGAATCTTAAAAACAGTTTCATTTATATTCAGTTTTACTGTGGTCATTGAATGTATTTTTCGTGTTGTAACTGCTTGAAAGCAAAAAAAAGAAAGTATTTTTTATCTTCAAACCTGTTGTTATTAATTTATAGCTTGTGATTTTATATACATGTAGCCACAAATTCTATCTTGCATTGATCATTCTATTTAATTACATTCATTTTGTCCTCTCTTTTTTTTGCTGAAATATAAGCTTTCATTAACTCTTCCAAGATCATAAAATATTTTCCAAATAGATGATCCTCTAATAGTCTATCAGGTCAACCAACCGATAAATGCAACTTTAAGATATAATATTTGAAGGTATACACTCTACATTATGACGATTTTTTTTAAAAAAAGTTTTTTCAAAGTTATACCTTTATGCTTTTGAATAACAGTACCATCTCTTTCCTATGCAAACTGATTCATGTACTAAAATGGTATTGGAATGATCTATGCATTATGAAAATTGACCTTGTAAAAGAATTTCAAAAAAGAGCCCCATAATCGGTGACTGTCAAAAAGAAGAGATGAAAGCTTTTATTTGAATCACAAGTTTTTAACGAGCCCTTCTCGACAGTTGATAACACAGGAAATTGAATTCAACAATGGCGAGCATATCATCGTACGAGGAATATCTACTTCATACTTTGTAGCATTTTTTTTTCACTTCAAACAAATATAATGTATTTAATGTTGTTTCTTAGATTTCACATAATTTCAGCGTTTTAAATCCACAGAAATGGGTTAGAGGCTTGACATGGCCACAAATCTGCAAAATTATTGGAAATGATTCTGTCACTGAAGTTTTGGTACACTAGTTGTCGGACACAAGTAGTGACGTGTGGAGAAGATTTAGCTTCCCTCCATGCAATGCCATTATGACGTTTTTCAACAAAAATTTTGGAATTTATTATTGTTGGATATCAACTAATACAAAATGCTTCAATGCCCTTCCTCTTAATATTATCGTTTGTCCTTTTTCTTTGAAAATGTTTTATGCGGCTGTTTTTTCATTATACATGAGTCATTCAAATGTCATTTAAGGGTTTTAAATATTCTAAAAAATTTGCGCCTTGGAAAAAAATCGTATGCTGATATTCGAAAATTTCAGAATGCTTTCTCTGTAACCTTAATATCGAGAGATTTCTAATTTTAAATTATCACAATCCTGAGAGCATACCTTAAAATAGCAACATCTGAAATTTCTCTTTGATGGATAAAGCGGATAGACCGTTAAAGGAACATAGTTTGAAGGAGATTTTTTTCCTCTTCTTTTGACAGTTAAATATATATGGTATTTTCAAATTAATCTTAAATTCAATGTAATTAAAATTATTCAATTTCACAATAAATGTAAACTGTAAACTAAGTGGAATAAAAGAGTCTATTAAATAAATAAAATTAGTAAAATTCTGAAGGCATGAGTATAGGAAAGACAAAAGCAGTTATGGTTTAAAATTAGTTGTGATGCGAGGAAAAAATACATTAGACTTCAATGCACGTAAATTAATCAGAAGCAGTTGAATATTCAAACCATTTTGATATGCACAAAAGGGTAAAGAAAATCTTTCTCTCTTTGTATACAGTATATAGGAGGTGTGTAGGGGTTACTAGAAAGTAATGTCATTTTTTGCAGGATAATATTTGTATACGATTTATCAAGTTTTAATAAACTTCAAACTCATGCAAAAGACATTTTACAACTAAGGTCCCTTCTTCAATGCTTTGCTTGAAAATAAATGCATCATAAAGTTTTGGGACAATTTACGATAAATATCAGAATAGGTACATATCCAGCACTATATACTTTTTGAATTTCATAAGAATATTAATGCAATAGTTGCAAACAAAGACATCTTCTAAGCTTATCCGCTGCTTATTAGATGTTTGTAAATGCCAAAAGAAGCTTTCTCATTTCAGGTCCGGTAATTTTAATTTTTCCGACTTGTACGGATCTAGAAGACAAAAAAAAAACTTATTTAAAATGTTGTGTTAAAGAAAGAAGTGAAAGGAAATCCTTTTCTGAGAAACGGGGAACTGTCAAATACTCATTACAAACTTCGGTTGACTACTCAAGGACATTTGAAGCAGATTGATAAAATAAGCAGAGCAAGTATTTGGGAGGTTCTGCATAATCTGGCTGAAAAAAATTAAGGTAACTGATCCACAACATGAGAAATATTGCTTAGCCGGTACAATACTGAAGCAGTTTTTGATGGCTAGATAGTTGGAGATGAACTAGCGGAAGTAGTCCCTCCTAAACTTTCTCGCATACACTCCAATAAAGATGTTATCAAACATAACACCTTGCATTCCACAGAGCGCACAATAGTTATGAAACAAACCTTTGGCATGAAAATAGCATTTTTACTGAATCTATTGTGTTATTATTGGCGACTGTTTTGATGATTGATTCCTTGTATGTGGTTGATAGTAGCCAAAAAGGTACATACGTATTAAGCCGTCGATATTTATCGCCAGATTTGAAGACGTCGCCAATGAGTTGCTAAACCGCCAATAATGGCAAACAACCGACATTACATTAAAAATTGTGCAAACCACATTTCCTGTCCGCCATTTTGTTGGTTTCGCAGAAGATCATTAAGCGCTTTTACTGTTCTCATTTTTTGACTCATTATAATGATTAAATTTTTGCCTGACAACGAATAAGATGCAGTGACAAATTTCCAATATTATGAAATGGTCATGAGATGAGTTTATACGGGAAAACGGATAAACAATGACAGTGTAATGTATCAAAGTGTTTTTTTTACCTAAGTAAATTGGCTCGATTAGCGACCGTTGGCACATCGACGGTAAAATAGGTAAATACTGCCAACTAGTTGGCGATCGTTGGCACATCGACGGTCTAATGCATAATTACCGCCAAAAATATAATTTTTGTTGTAGACATGTTTTTTTAATCGATTTGTTTCAATCGGTTAAGAAAATTGACCTCGTTAATCAACAAAAAATTTGAGCATTGCGTTTAAAATTCCCTAAAAAATTTGATAAATTGTGACTAAATTTGATGATGTTATAAATCCCACATCAAATTTGAGTTACCATTTTTATATGTGTCTGAAAATGCGGATTGATAGAGAGTCATACTCTTAGTGACAAGCCTTTTGACTTCTTGCAGGGTAGGGGGAATTTGAAAGTAATTTCACTGGATAAATTTTTGTTTGTTTTTACAGGAAGTTAATTTTTTATCGAATCATTTTCAGAGAAAATTGAGAAGGGATTGGATTTCAGTTTGCAATTTTGTGGTTTGAGATTAAATTAACAAATGCATTAACATTAATCCAATTGTTATTTCCAATTACAATTTTTTTTACAGGAGACCTTGCCTAGCAGGATCTTTTGAGAATCTTACTTTGAGAAGTTTCTTTGGCTTTCTTTTTGGCCTTCTTTTAACGACAGGTATTTTCTTCTTCTTACTGTATCAGCTGAATTGTAGTCCTCTAACCACCACGCTCATTTGTTGTGTTCTTGGAGTCATCTTAACCAATGCCCTAGCATTCAAACCAGAGGTTCGATGCATCGTTCTGCTGGCTCTGCCCTCCTTATTTTCTAGTAAGTAGTTATTTTAACTTCCCATTTCTATAAGCATTGATTTCCTTTTTGTTTCTTCACCGGTAAAAGTTAAAAATGTGAATATTGGCACTACCCATAAGATTAAAAAATTGGAACTAAATATAAAAAATTGCTTAATTTATATACACTGAAATCATTAACAACTCAAGTTGAAAGCCTTAGTGAATGAATGTATACTGTATTAGCATAATTCTACTGTAATTTCAAAGGAAATGATATATTTGAATAAAATTTAGAAACAGAATATCAGTAGTCTAGATTCTGAATAATAAAACTGAATAAACAACTGAAGTGAAGGTTCGCGGTTAATAGGTCATTATTAACGTGGTTTGAAATCGGGGTATCGTTTATGAATTGTGTGTTGCGAAAATCATTCACTGATAGAGAGAGAGAAAAAAAATCAGTAATATGTAGAGTATCTATACGGAAGGCAAAAAGACCGAGCATCGCTTTATGCTGATGGAATTGATAATCATTACCATGATCAAGGCAAAGAATAGACAGATAATTTTTTATGTTAAATATGCTATATAAAAATCGTTACTCACAGAATACAACGGCCTTTTATATATTGTACACAAGGAGAGAGAGAGAGATTTTTTCTTTATCCTTTTCTACAAACCAAATTGGTTTGAATGTTCAACTGCTTCTGAATTTACATGTATTGAAGTCTTTTCTCGCTGTTTCAATCTAGATAAACGAATAAAAGACACAAAGTATTGGGCATAGAATATTTCATATTCATTTTTAGCATCAATTTACAGCATTTAGAACTACAGGTTTATTTTTACCACTTATAGCTCTTTCTTTGATTGTAATAAACATGTGTGACATCATTTATAAATGAAAATTCTCTTGCAGTTTTATGCTAAATTGAATGCTTCCCGATTGATAAATAGATAGAGTTTAAGGCTTTAAAGGATGACATGGAAGTCAAACAAAAATAAAAAAAATGGCAAAAACAATAACAACAACTAACATTTCCATTGCTGGAAAATATGATAAAAAATATTGGGTTGAAAAGCTCTTTAGTGAGAATAAGAGATGAAAATGATTAGAAACTGAAAAATTTATTTCTATATGTCACCCTTGTCGTTAGAAATATAATTTAATTTAATAGAATTTTTATCTCATAATAAAGAAAAGTTTCCGTGTTGAAAGGTTTCAACAGCGGCAACAGATTTGAAATTTAGACTAAAAGTTGGTTTCACAGGTCAATTAATCTTTTGTTTGATTTGTTCTTGGGATTCCTTAATTTAGTTTTGATTATATTTAATAAGTTGGTTTCATGCACGGAAAGAGTTTTCCTAAGTCTATTTATTCTCTATTTGAACGTAACTAAATCACGAAATATTTAAATTAAAGAACAAACCCCTTACAGTGATGAATTATTAGGTAGAGTATTTTTTTGTTTAATTTAGTTATATTAATGTACCGTTTTAAAACAACGCTGGAGCTATTTTGTAACTCACTTCATACTTTTGAACCATGGTCAGATGTCGAGGATGACACTTTAGTTGGAAACCCCCTCTTCAAACGTCCACACCATACTAGTGGAAGGACGTTTGACCTTGAAAAATTTAGCATGCACCAGACCCACTTACACGACGGTTCTTCGGTAGAATCATGTCTCGAATCTGAAAATCTATCCGTTTCGAAGCCAATACCTTACCACCAGGCCACCGCTGCCCTTATTAGAAGAGAGAGAGAGAGAGAGAGAGAGAGAAAGAGAGAGAGAAAAAGCATTAGCATTAATTCTTGAGTAGGAAGTTGCGTAATAAAGGGAAGAATAATAGTAATGAATAAAGGAGAATTATAACCAAAGAGATGATAAATATTTATGATCATCAATGGGTAATTTTCGTGTATTAAAAAAAAAGTTAACCCTTTTGATGGACTGATTCTGAATCAAATACAAATCTACATTATATATGATTAATCGGAACCAAATTTTATTATTCTAGCTCTTTACGTGTTTATTAGCTCTTAACGTGTTTACTTGAGCACTGATAGATGATTTCTGACGGAATTTCGTTCAAAATTTGATAAAAAATTTCAAATATAATTTTCATATTTCAAATTTAATTCAAAGTAAACGGATGACAGCTAGATATATATATTTTTAAAAAATGCAGTTTTTTTTTCAGATGTACGTGAGTCTAAAACAAGATTTATTAAAATTTCAAGTTGATTTCTGTTGATATAAAGTTTGTGATTTTTTAGAAATTGAAATAAAATTTTATTTGTTTAAGTTCTTGGAAAAATTGAAAGTTCTTCGTCTTCGAACTATCTTACATCAAGAGATGTATTTTTTAAAATTGATTAAAATTATTTTTTAAATAAATTTCTTAATGTGATTTTCAATAATTTTTCAGTTTCCTTTTTTACATGACAGGCAACATTTCAGTACACAGCATGCCAAAATTTGATTTAATTTTGTTGCAAGAACCAAATACCAAATTTATTCTTTCTGACCTTTTGTGTTTTTGAAATATTACGTTTGCAAAAAAAGATATCTATAATTTCAAAAATATGCATTTGTATTCAGAAATGTCCAAAATGTGAAAATTCATCAAAATTTCAAAATGCAATTTTTTTAACAACCCCAACAAAAAAGTAACTGGCAACATTACAATTTTTTCTTAAAAGAAGACTGTTTCAAATCCCAAGTTATGAGTGCTATGTAACCTTAATATGTTTACGTTTTTAGCGTATCGGGTTCGGTTTGAATGGACTTTACTTGGGACAGCACAAACAAATTTATTTACTGCTATATACAGGTATTTACAGGATGGCTTGATAAAGTAAAACGTCAGATAAAAACAATCCAGCAGTCAACAGTCATTAACAGCGTAAATACAAGCCTTATGCACAATGAACACAGACTGCAAAACAGCTATCGTATAGCACAGCACACAGTAAATCGCAGCGAGCTCAATTACACAACGTTAACAGCAAACGTAAACACAGCTCACTAATAACAAGCAAGAAAAGTAATCAATTCCCTCAACGTGTTGCTACTCTTCACAGAGGAACTGTCAAATTGCGGCAACCCGTTCCTTATATAGCCGTGCTAGAAAACGCCCAGAAGCACTTGGAACTTCCGAACACACCGTGAACGATACAGTGGCCACCAGAATATTCCCCTCACCAAATCAACTCGGCTGGCTTGATTCTCCTCGTCAATAGTCGCCAACGCTTTCTTTTTTGGTAAAGTTTCGCGGCGCTCTCTCGCTTGTAACAATAAGATTGTATTCAGTTTGAAATACCTCGAATTTTAACCATTTCCTGATATTTTCGCAGGTCGAGGTCGCACAGTTCTGATTGCATACACTTACATACTGGTGATGAGCGGGCCTGCCAAGAACGCTCTGCGAAATGCCAATGTTTTGGTCAATACTCTCAACTGTGGACAGGAAATCGTCATCAAGCAAACTAAGGCCATCATGAAATCCATCTTTGCTCCTTTGATTGGTAGGAAACTTTCAAAATTTCTTTATTTTATTATTTTTTGAGTATTTATTGACAGGGGAGCAGTAGAATAATATTTTATGAATTGATTTATTTGTAAATTAATTTAAATTATTGCTGCTTTTCTTGATAACACAATAATTTATCTAATATTGAAGATTGTATCCTGGGTGAAATGACTTGAAGGCACAGGTTGTCTTTTATGTGGTTTATTGGTAACATCAACAACAAAAGGCATAGTGTAGCAGGCCTAGAGAACTACACAAAATTTTCGGGAGAGAACCGAGATAACTCTCCCCTTCGAATCGGGGTCAAATTCGCTTCCACTGAAAAAAAAAATACTAACATCAATAGTCAGATCACAAGTGTTTACATGATTGGCAACTCGCTGCGCACAAGACGGTGACGTGGGTAACTGAATTCTTACCATTCTTATCGATTGCTGAAATATTGCTAACTCATTGACATACGAATTTAATTATCATTCTAATATTATTATTATTTTAATTTCTATAGTGTTAATATAAGAAAATTTGAGTTATTGATATAGTGGTTTTTGCATTTTAAACTGCTTATTTTATTATATTTTATTTATAATTATTATTTATAATTTTTATTTATAATTATGCATTTTATCGCTTATTTTGAATTTTGATTGGCTTATTTTATTAAGAATTAAAAATCTAGTTATTTGATGTTCCAGTCAAACTCGTCATTGTATGGGAAATTATTAACCCCCTTCCCCCCATGATACTATTCATTTTTTTGAAAGTATCAAAGAAATTTATTTTTTAACCCCAAATAAATGATATAATGGTAAATATTGATGAACTAGGATTTGTAAAGCATCTTCATTTTGGTTTACTATTGGTTTTATGAATAATGCAAGTACGTGTTCATTCAAAAGAAAAGTCAAGAGGCTTATGTAGTGACTAAAAATAATTCCTAAATATGAGTTCAAACACATAATAGTTCACATTTATACAAGGTTCAAATTGATACCTACATATAAATTATTTCATGGTACGAAGTCTGTCCAAGTCCACAGAATGATTTTGAGATTATATTAATTCACTTGCAACGTCTTCTCTTTTATGCCTTATGGGAGATTGTGCACTAAAAAACGCATTGGTACTTCTCACTTTCATTTTCGACTTTATTTATAATCGAAATAGAACAGCAGTTAAAATAAAGTCTACATAAAATTGTGCGAAGACGTAAAAAAATGTTTTTTGATAAGAAATTTATGGAACGTTGATAGTTGATTATAGAAATAACAAAATAATAATTTTAAAATTATACATATAATTAAATTCGAATCTGATACATCGCAGCATGATGATGTTCCATAATTGAATTGTACGTTTTTTAAAAAAATATTTTTAAAACTCTACTCTTAAGTAACTATTTTTACTTTCAGTCGTTTTCCATCATCAACATATTTAAAATAATTGGGGAAAAAAATCATGAGTCGAGATTGCTATATATGTAGGGTCGTGTTCCTTGGTGCTTACTCCATCAAAATAAGACCACGGGTGTGTCTTTAGTATATTTTAATGCACGGACACAGGACTACATGAACATGGAGAGAAAGAACAAAGATAAATGTGTATTAACGATCAACTTCGACGCTCCCACATTCCAGTTCCTTGCGTCACCCTTATCTCCCCCTTTCTCCCGCTTGCTTCCTTTCTGGTCTAATCGTACACTCCTGCCATCTGCAGGTGTCGGATAGTGGGAGAGTGCGGTCTAGAGACTGACATATATATTTACCATACCACATATATATATTTCTTCAGTTTCTATTTCATATGAAAGTGAAGATATCTAGATGAGTCATCAAAGATTCTTTATAATCAATGGTCTCCCAATTTTGAAAAAATTCTCGAAAACATTCTTTCACTTTTGAAAAATAAAACCTTGATGGAATACTTAAACACATTTATTACATAAAATAACTAATCTATTGATTCCGTCAATTTTATTTCAAACAAAAGCTCATAACGTCTTTTACCAACTTCATCTCCATTTTTAAGATATATTACCAAATAAATCCAACCTCAACAGATGAGTGCTTTCGTCAGTTTCATCACCAGTTAATTTAGTCAATTTGCAAGCATATCAAACCAATCAGAATTCTTTGTCATTATTATGACATTCTAATTAAAAACAAATTGTATTTTGTTTTGATAAGTCGTATCTTATCAAAATTGTTTGGCATGCCTATAATGATACTATCATTAGGTTATCAACGGCGACTATTGAATTAGTTAAGCCTTTCAGTTTTAATGAGTTATGTTTTATCATAATAAAACTGTAAGCAATGCATAATTACAACAATATCAGTAAAAGCAAACAAAAAAGTATTGTTTGAAATTATATTTGCACAATGATGTATAAAAATTATTATTGATTAGTTATATTTCAAAATGGCGAAATGGCTGGTTATTAATTTCCCATCAAAAGGTTTTTTGAGAAACTTTAATTTGGGAAAATTATCTTCCAAACTCAAAATAGATAGGAAATGGAATAATCTCTATTTGTCAAAATGATCTATCTTAGCTTCCAATCCTGAAGGACATTTTATACAAAACTGGTTCACAATAGAGTTTCGCCTGAGGGGGTGGAATCAGGTGTTGAGAATCAGGAATTCCTCTGGGAACGAGACTAAATCCACGGGCAATCAATATAAAACGCACATAAATCGAGAACTTTCTGAATAATGTTGGTTTGAGAATGTTCTAAGAAGATATATTGTTGTTTCTTCTGACACGTACCATGGACCAGCTCGCTGAGGTAGACAGCGATTTAAGCCTAATCAGTGTCTCTTGTTTCGTAGCAGCGCCAACTAAGACCGACAGTACGCCTTTTAGTACTCACTCATCACATTTCCTTGCACAGCCCCTTTTTATAGGATGTGGGTGCATTCACATTCCTCACAGATAGCACACAGAAGAACGACCATGCTCGAACCGGGACTCCCAGATCACGGGGAAGACGCGCTACGCCTATGCCAGGATGCCGACATAAGAAGTTATTCTTCCAATTAATGCGCATTAGTCATGTCATTTTGTTATGAAAAAAGTTCCGAACAGGCTTTACCTTAATTAGAAAGCCTGGTTTTACGCAATATTTCTACGCTTTGAAAAACAAACAAACAAACAAAGAAATGATAAAAGGATGCAAATGTTATTTAATACTAAGCATTCATTGAGAGCGTTTATAAATGTTGAAAACGTTTTCATTATTTATATTTCTTTACAGCCATTGTCGACGTCATGCGGGACATTTTGAAAGCCCTCAAAGAATTCGCACGCATGATGAAGGAAGCCTTCATAGCCATTCGAGACCTTTTTTTGGAAATCAGTACGAGTTATTGACTTAACATTGTTTTTAATTGTTGCATTTATTGAGCATAGCGGTACAAGACAAAAACTAATACTTCTTTTTCGGAGCTTTTAATAAATTTTAAAAAATCAGTGGACAATCAGTGCCCGGAATTTCAGCTAGATTTATAATTAAATGAATGTGTGTGTTTGTGTGTGCGCTACAGATCCAACTATATGATCTAGAGCTTCCAAACTTGGCACATATATATTTTGGAGGATGAAAATGTATACATTAGAGAGATTTTTTTTTGAAATTTCCATTAATTAAAGATTAAACTAAATTTTGGCATTTTCCTACGATAAAATCCAAAAATAATGAAAAAAAAAAACTGGTATTTAAATTATTTTAAAATTCAAAATCTTATTCTTTTAATTAATTCAACGTTTTAGTAATGAAATAAATAATTATGTTTTATGGAAATTGAGTCAAGAAAGGAGGAGTAATTACGAATTAAAAATTTTTACTTTTACCCTCTGGCCTGTGAATTTTATTTAACAAACTATTCTTGAGAATATAATATCCCAATTAAAAAAAGATTTGCATTTCGATAAGTTACATCAATCTCTAAAGCTGACAAATTTATGAATTTTTTAAAATAAATGTCCGATATTAGATCACTTCATGGACCGTCTCAAAGCAACCAATAATCTTCTAAGATTTCTCAAGAATGATTGGCCTAGATTATGAAAATATTGCTTCTTCTGATATTGTAATATTCAAAACTTAGATTTGATAGCAAAAGATATAGAAATTTATTTATTTAAAAGTTAGAGTGTCAAGAAAATTCACAGAATATGATTCTTCAGGACAAAAAGACTATCTAAAATTTAAAATTCATAATTTTTTAAAAATATTATAAACCGAAAAATTAAAATATTATTATTAACTGCATTTATATCATTTTAAAAATAAAGCTAAAAAACGAATTTTCAGGTGAATTTGCGGAATTTTTGCTGAATAATTCTTTGAGATGTTACAAATAATGAAAATTATTCTGTAGTGCCCATAAGACTTTAATGACGAACGATTCTGCTTTTACTTTTCATACTTTTTTTATTTTACCCTTTACGGTCCGATGTCCAGTGTGACTCGAAATTCAAAACTGTGCATTTTGACGTTTTATTTATTATTTTTCATATTTAATTGTTAAAAAACGCCTACATAACGGTTAAGAGATGTAGATTAATTTTTCAAAGAGATTCGACTTAAAAGAATTATGTATATTTATTTTTCATAGTAATAAACAAATCTTTGTACTAGGTGAATAATTTTGCATCGAAATATTTTTCGGACTGCAAAGGGTTAAAGACTAGATTAGATTTAATAAAAATAAAAGGTCTTTATATTCATTGCAGTTTCTTCATTTCCACTTTAATTAATTATTAAAATTTAGAGGCACGGACAGAAAGAGATGATCAGTAAAATGAACAGACCATCTTAAAGCCGACATAACAGTTTAATTGACTTATATAACTATCAAAATTTGAAATTTAAAAATATTTTGCTGAATAACCTGTTATGAGACCAATGTACATAAAATATTAATTGAACATTTTAGCGATCATTAGAGCTGGTGAACCGACTAGTCGCCAAAGGCGGTTAATATATGTACTAAATAATATACATTTGTGTGTCTGTGATTAATTTTCCATTGTAAATCAACTGAATCTTATCATTTATAAATCCACTGTATCAATAAATTATGTAAATTAACTGAATCAAATAATTACGTAAGTCGAGTGAATCATTTATTTGCAAGAATTTCAAACAAAAACCTAAACAATAGCAATAACAAATAACAAACTCGCTCTTTCAGTCAATGCCATCAAAGTGGTATTTCAGTGGCTCCAGAACATGGTCGAAGTTTGCACCAGCAAGTACGGCAGTCCCTACCAACGTTGCACCAAAGCCTTCGACGACGCCATCGAAGACTGCGAGAAGAAGATGGGGTCCTTCAAGTTTCTCTGTCTCATTGTGAGTGCCATCAAGTTCATATGTGAGATAGCCAGAAGTGAGTGAATGAAATTGGCCGTTTTCTTAATATCATAATTAATAGCTTAACCGTTAAGTGGCGAGTCATGCAAAGGATTAGTCGCTCATTATATCAGAGAACCTGGTTTGAAATGATGTAATTACAGAGCTATTGCACTTGTCTTACCATTCTGAATAGAACCAACAAGAATGACCTCCCTAACCCTTTTTCGCATACTTTTTAATAATGGTGTTTTCCCAGAGAATAGTTTGCATTTTTTATTGGAGTTAAGAATTATTAATCCTTTGCACTCGGAAAAGTAATTCGATGAATAATTAGTCAATATACAAGGGCTTGCTAATTGCTCCGCATTTGTGTGTGTGTTTGTGTCTAAAATTGAATTTCTCCGTCTTTTTACTATTTTGTAGGCATTTTCAATAATCAAAATTGAGAAATAAATAAATAAAACTTCAAAATGATGCATAGTCCTGAATGGCGCCCAAGGCACCATCGAGTGCAAAGGGTTAAACTTTGGTGGGAATTTAGCCTATTTACTGAATCCATCGTGCGATACTGACTAAGTTATTTTTTAAAATTATTCCTCAAATGCGGTTGATGGCATTTGAAAATTCGAATTTCTGTTTTAGACGAAGTTTGTTTTCATCGATTGAAACAAAAATTTGACACAAAACTTTGTAGTTAAAAAATTCCATATCAAATTCGATAAATTTCAGTCATTGTATTTTTGAATTATCGTGTTTACATGTTTCTGGAAATGCAGACAGACAGACAGTGACATCTCACTGGCTCAAACTTCAACAGGTATCGTCTTCATTATAGATACTAAATATTAGTACCAAATTTCATTTATCTAGCTCTTTTCTGTTTATTTCCTAGGAAACGTTTGCTCTTAAGTATTACTTTATAGAGTGTTCTCTTCCCCGTATAAAGTAATATTCTTTTTTTAGCAATATTTTCCGATGAAAGAGCAGCATGGTTCTGCTTTTTCTATTAGAACGTGTGATTAAAAAACAAATTTTGCTTTTCATTAAATCATATTTGTAGAAAAATAAAATTTATAAATTTATAATCAAATTCTTCGGGTCATCAACATTTCTCGCATTTTTTAAACAATTGTATTGAGTGTTTTTTTCTTTCACTACAAACTGATCCAATCATAAAATAATTACTCTGAAAGTGATGCAGAAATAACTTTCCCAGTACCGTTTAATGGCCATCGTAATTCCTTTTTAAAATCAAAGATGGGAGACATACGAGAGATAAGTATTCTAGCACCATCTTAATGACCATTGAAATTTCTTTTTAAAATTAAAGACATACGAAATAAGAGGCAAGCAAACCATTTAGGGCAACAGTGAATACATTTATTGTTGTGCCATAACAAACCTTATTTCATTTGACCGTTACCCATTACGAATCAGCAAAACGCATTCGGCCAGAATTGCTCTGGGCTGATTACTTTTTCGTAATTGCCTCTAATCAACCGATATTCCACAAATCCACGAAATCTCCACGCCGGCGGGATTAACTATTGGGATGAAACTATGTTCTTGGAGACGATATTTTGCGAAGTGTTGACATAATATAATGAGAAATATATTTATTCTGTTTACTTAATCCATCTTCAGCGTAAATAAGCATGTAAGAATGTACAATTGCTTAATTGCATATGATAACTTTTTTTAGCATCATCAACTATTGAGTAAAATTAATTAATTTTTTCTTTTACGAAAGAGAGGACAAGAATGTGCGAGAGAATTTTTAGTTTTATTCAGGAGGAAGGACATTCTCCTTTGCAATTTCATGTTTATATATATAACTTGATTTGTGTTCCTAGTGCAGCAAAGAAATTCAGACATGCATTTGAAATTCTCTTTTTTGGCTAACTTTTGATTTAAAATTTGATATAAATTCATAATTTTAATAAAATCGCGTACTAAAATTCATGCATCTAGCTCGGTTTGCTTTTGAGTTATGGAGTTCATAAGCTCAAGAATATAATAATCAAATCTTCAAGAGATTAGTCCAAAATTTGATGAAAATCTACTATTTATATAATAAAATCATATGATAGATTTTTCTACCATCTAGTTTGAAGTGTTTTTGAAAAATTGTATTCAAAGAAAAATAACAGAAAAAAAAGACCAGAGAAGGATTTCATTCTAAACTTTGATAGAAATTTTAAAATTTTGAATAAACACTATGCATCTATATCGTTTTTTTTTAGTTAGTTATCGCGTTTCATTCACAGACAGGTAATCTCAAAATTTTTTTTTTGAAATTCAGAGAGATCTAAAACAAAGAAATTCTATTAAATATCTAGGAAGGCCTCCGTGACCTAGTGGTAAGATAGCATCTCCGAGGCCGAAGGACCAGGTTGAACACCCGGTTCCACTAAGGGTTCATTGTGCAAGAGAACCTGGTGCTTGCTTTGGCAAATGGATCTTACGGACTGCAGTACTAAATAATATTGCCGAGAAACTAAATGTCAACTAGGTCTTCAAGCGGTACATAATATTCCTGGATACTTACATATTAGATCATTGATCTTTGTAGTCAAATTTGAAGGCGTCATCAATGAGTTGCTAAGCCGCCAGTAACGGCAAAAAACACCATTATTTAAAAAATTGTTCAAACCTTAACTGCCGTCCGCCATTTTGTTGGTTTAGTTGGCGTCTATGGTTTATCGCCAAATTTGAATCCGTTGCCAATGAGTGAATAAACTATTGACGTCGACCGTGTAATACTGAGTACCTATTCCTATTAATCTTACACTATGGGATATTACTTTTTTTGTGTATCCCCCCAAAAAAAATAACAATCCACCACCTTTATATGATGCAATTTTAGGGGTAATAGGTAAGTAAAATAACATCTTCATCAACATCTCAAACACTGTCATACGAATTTTTTAAAAAATGAAAAAAATCATATTTTTACATGTAGAGAAGGGAGGATAAAAAGTCTTTCCATCTCTAAAGATTAAATTATGAGCAAAACAAAAGCTCTAAAATAAGTTATAACCTGGGAAATTCATTTAAAATTCTATTTGCCTTTCAACTTTTCAAGTTTGTTGTTTAAATTCCATTCTACTAAAGAATGCATTAAGAGTCCATAAAGCAGATAAAAAAAATTTAAAATCGATGCTTCAAACGTACTCGACAACCCTGCTGTTATTTAGGGAATGTTAGTTCCAAGTTTCTAGATAATGTTTTCAGAATTTCATATTTTTCTACCACGCATGACTGCAACCGAGTTCTGTGACATTTTCTTGAATAAATATTATATAATATTTTGTAGACACATTTTATCTAAATATTTATTTTTATATATTAAATAACTGGAAACAGATAAAACTTGTTTAACCTTTCATTATCTAATATATGAAAAAACTATAAACTTTTTCTTGTATAATCTTCAAACCCTTTCTATTACTTTTTGTGAATAATTTTGGTACCTTTTGACCTTTACAATAAAAAAACTTATGCTTAATCTGTTGGGTAAACTGCCAGACTTGGTTAAAATTTCTAATGCTAAGTCCATGGATGAAACTATTTCTCTACATTCAGTAGATTAGTTTATAATTTATCTCATATTTTAAGCTATCACGTGAGAGTATTATTTTTTTTAATCATATGGGATCAATTCGATAGAAAAACATCAGGTTCTCACATAATTGATAATTCGCAATCACCCACATTTAGAAAAGCGCTTCTTCTTTTTCTTTCATCTCAAAATCGTTCAAGATCCAAAACTTTTTTTGTCAATTAGAAAAATAAACATTATATATAACTGGATGATAACTTTTTTACCACCATGTCCTTTTTTGACACAATAGAACCGGATACAGAGGGGGGATTCACGCCACACTGTAACTTTTCTTTAGTGATAAGTCGCCAAATATGATAACTTTCTTTATCATTTTATAATAACCATAAAAGCATAAAACTGATGTCTTAAAATCGATAAATCACCGGCTTTCTGGCTCATGCATTTTGTAGCTTCAAAATCTCCAAACCAAATCAACATCATGTTCTCACATGATTAAAAAAATGCTGCTAAAAGATATTTATATCAAATAAGCTCTGCTGTTTAAGGGAATCAAGTTTTACCAATAGATGAAAATCACGCAAAAGTTCTGAAAGATAAATTTAACAAATATTTATACTTGTAATTGGGTGTGTGGATTTTTATTCTTGGTTGCCTTTTGCCTTTGTTTATTTTTGAATTTTAGCATCTCATACATAACAATGGAGAAAAATTGCATAAAGGTTATGATAGTACATAACATTTAGAATTTAATATTGTCGTTAGTGATCTATGCCTAATTGCACCATTTTAACACCGAACAGGTACAGACATGAGTAAGAGAGTACTCGGCTCTCATTCTCAAATAATGCAGTTTAGAGTATACATGCAGCGCCCTTTATTAACAACAATTGATTAGCTTATGTAGAATATGAATAATTACACCCAAAAAATAATAATTAGAAATAACAGAAAATACACGAAGAATACATATTTAACCAAACCTGATGCTGATTTTCTTTGCAAACAAAGAAGAGGGTATCAAAATTTAATAAACCTTATATAATCTAAAGTTAACAGTAGAGTTGTTAAAAGACAATATCTTCCAACAGTTAACCAGTTTGAAACCACTTTTGAATTAATTGATATAAATATTAATCATAATTTCATATTACAAATTCAATGGAAGGGAGCAATATTTTATTGAAAAATGTAGTTGAACGTGAAGGCTCCAATCGAATGATTGAGCATGCGGCTAAGAAGGCTCACCCTTCCAAATTGCAGCGTTTATGTTCTCTTACCACTTCCTATCATTTCTAAACTTAGTCAAATTCTCACAAAATTCCTTGGCTTCGAAATCTCATTTCTAATCTCAATACAAGAATAAAAGTGGACAAACCGGTACAATTTATACATTTCAATGAGCAACCGCTCAGATGCTGAAACGTAAATATTATTACAAACCTGTAATCCAGCATGATTAGTTCAATCACTGGAAAGACCTTTTTATGATCAACTTTGTTGGATGTTGTTAGGGTGTCGAGTCAGAAGTTCCGGAGCTTGGCGACAAACTTGACAATAATTTAGTGACTTGGCAATTTTGGCAACAAAATAGATATTTTGAAAACTTTGATAATTTTAGCAATTCAATCAATAATAATCAAAAGACACTTGATTTGTCCAGAACCTTCTTGACCCACTTCGTGGGAACTGTAAAAGACTAGCAATTCCAAGCTGCAGTCGTAGTGGTGTATTGAATCGCGGAAAGAGTCAACGGTCAGTAATTGGAATAGCAAGCGTATTGTGGAGTTCAAGCGATTGCTGTGTTGAGCTGTTTGCCCAGTCCAGGTGGTTATTGTAGAAGCAGCATCGAGTTGTGTGAGAACTAGACAGTCGCATAATAGTGAATCGGCAGCAGAATACAAAAAAAAAAAAGCGAGGAGATAGGGAAGAATTGCAGGCGTTTGGATAGGAAATAGAGTGAAGTAGTAGGATTCTGTTTGGCCGCTTTCTGTGCTGTGATTGCTATTGCTACCGATTACTACTTTTGTGCTATTGTGCGTTGCCAGCGTTCCTGTCGGCTGTTTAGATTTGTAGTCTTTTTATTCGTGTCTTCTTGTGTAATAAAAGTTGTTCATTTTTGAGGCCTGATTACTGTTTTCACACCATACTATATTATAAGTGAACTGATGAATTAACGGACTTGGTGGATTTGAAGTTCCGTAACCATATGTTGTCATACCTGAAATATAAACTTGGGTAAAATATTGAACTCTTCAGATCTTCCTAATTTTAAATGTGATTTCTTCATACTTTTCTTCTCTAAGAATTCTGTTTAATTTTATTCTTTTTTCATGTGTCTTTCTTTGATTATTATGTTCTTTTATGATATTAAAATTTCTAGAGCAAACATTTCCATGAGTGAAACAATTTCATTATTATCTTTGTAGAGAACCTTTTACAAATGCATGCATTTTTCAAGAATTAATTAAAAAAATATTTCTTTTTTTATTCAAGAATATGTATTTCCTTATTTTGAACCTATGTATTTTATAAAAGTTTTGCGTAAAAATAGTAATTTTTTTATTTTTCTTTTATTGACATTTGCTTTATTTCCCGTTTTTGCTACTTAAATTATTATTTTTTTTTCATTTTGCATGTTATATATTTCAAATAAAGTTCTGTACTAGTGTGTGAATTTATTGCATTTGTATATATTTATGGGCTTCTTGATTTCCTCTCTTTCCTCACGATGCTGTATTTAAAACTTCATGAGCCTGATTCCTTCTAAAAACGAGAAGATCGCTCGCATCCAAATACTAAGTTGCAGTCCTTCATGAATTGATGTGAAATTTGATACTTAATGAACTGAATTGATGTGAAATTTGATACTTATTGAAATGAATTGATGTGAAATTTGATATTTAATGAAATGAATTGATGTGATATTTGATACTTAATGAAATGAATTGATATGAAATGTGATACTTAATGAAATGAATTGATGTGAAATTTAATACTTAATGAAATGAATTGATGTGAAATTTAATACTTAATGAAATTAACTGATGTGAAATGCAGATCCAATAATGATTTTTCTGTTGAAAATTTCTAATATATTATAAAAACGATTTATAGCTCCTAAATTCTGTTTCATATAGTTTTAAAAGCTTCTCACATCCTTTAGTAATGAAATCTTTTAAAAAATAGCTTTTTATACGAACTGATAAAGGGGGACTTATATTATAGGAGCGGAGAAGAAACATGGTGTAGTAATATTCTTTTATTTCGGCTTAAAATATTTGAACTATATGTTTCAGAATTTTAAAATTATTATCAAGCAATGTAAATCTTTAAATATTTGTATAATTTATTTCAAGCATTTTATATCCACATCGTAAGCTTCAGACTCATCTAGTAGATATAAAAATAAAATGCAACAAATCTACTATTTTTCAATTAATAATTTCAATTTATAAAATGACTAAAAATAATAAATACTTCACCTTAAGATTTCGAAATCACTTAGCTTAAACCGTTGCTTAAATAATCTCTAAGGATCAAAGGACACCAGAAATCATACACTCTGACGGTACCTTAAAACTTTAACAGCTGACGCCGACGCACACTAGACACCACCTGCAGAAGATTTAAAGGAGAATGTTCGCTAAAATATCGCCAAATAACGAAGAAGTAGATAAGGTATACTGATTAAAAGGTATATTAAAAATTTCCCTGACATATGATTAGCTTTTATTTCTAAAGGAATTGTCTTTTTTTCTTAAATAATCGTAACATTGCCCTTTCTTGCATTCAAACCTTTATGCCAATAAAGCTTGTATGAAATCACCAAATTAGTTTTGCTTTCATAAGATGAAGAACAAATAATGAGTGGACTTAGGATTAAAGCAATCACTTACAAAGGTAATCTGAAGTGCGTTCCTTAAAAGAAATTGTAAATCCGACTCATTTCTTGCAATTACTTGAAAAAGCATATTATTCCGAAAGTTCGATGAACTTGAGTAGATGTTGATCAAATAATTAGTTGAATACATGTTATTAATGTTGATAATTAGTTGAATATATTTTATTAATTTTAATAATTAATTTCACATATTTTATTAATATTAATAATTTGTTTCAAATATTTTTACTATCACGTCAGACCATGATGTTTTGGGGATGAGGTTTTTGGAGTCAACAAAAATCCGTAGGCGAAAAATAAAAATTTGATTATCGGCACAAGCATCTCAAGAAATTAGCTTTTAATAACGCGTTGCCATTACGTTTAATAGAGCTCTGATTAAAAAAAATAAGTTAATGAGAACAAGAAATAAAAGCTAGAAAAATGTCATTTTTAACACGTGATTACATGAAAGGAAATAAATAGGAAATATATTTTTTAAAACAATAAATTTTTTTTGATCGTTTACAATACTGAAGTACTAATTGAATGAAACAATCAAAATAAATAAAAATATTATTTAACTTGTAATATAATTTACTACTTTAATAAAAATATAAATAACTGGTACTTGACCATTCAAGAAATTATGTTCTGACATGATACTTTGAAATATACATTGAAGATTTCATTTTAATCTTTATTTATTTTGTTTCAGTTGTCGATCTCCTTTGTCTTATTTCCAAAGCTATTAAAATCGGAATCATTGAACCTTTAAAAGAACGTGAGTAATATTAATATCTTATTAATTTTTTTAAATACTTGTGATTAAAAAGTTAAATAAATATTTTAATGCTTATACTTTTTAAATTTTAAAAATATCTGCATTAAAAGTTTACAAATATGTCTAAGGATAATTCCGAATGTAATACTTAGGTCGATTTTAAAAGGTTTAAAACATTTGAATCCTGGACATTTTTTTTCAAATGACAATAAAACTCGTTTTTGTATTTGGTTTTTATCTTTTATTAAAATAATTTATATTGGACTTATTTTGGCGAAAAGAGATTTTGATTTTCTTATATTAAGTATTAACTTTTCTAAGAATTTATACTTATTTTCGACTCTTTAACCGTTTTAACAAAAAATACCAGTTCCAATAAAAAACTATCAGATGCCGAATTAAAGTTATTTCCTCAAAAAATTAGGAATGAAAAAGCATATCCATTAAGTTTTTTCTATAAGTATTTTTATTATTTTGTGATACGATTCTACCCATTGCCATTTAAAAAGAGAATTTTAAAAACTTAGCTTAATCAGAATTCCACTTATTACCAATGTTATTAATCTTTCAAAAGTGAATTTTAATTTAAAAAAACAAAGAATTCTAATGCAATGGAAGAACAAAAGCTACATTCTTCGCACAAAATCTGACAAATGCCTCTCAAACCCCAATTTTTTACAGAAATATTGCGAAAAGTTTAATAAATATTCATAAATTTTTTTAATAATCTTATGGAATTTAATCAATTTCAGGAGTGAAAGAAATTTTATACGTTCATACAGTTTCATAAAGAATGATAGTTGTTGAAGATGTAATAATATTTTAATAATGTAATTATATAAAATATTATTAATTAATTTTTTTTGGATGGCAACTTTATTTAAAAAATTATATAGTCGACTCGTTTTGTTGATGGCAATTTATAGTTCAATTTTCTAATGGAATAAATTAGGTTGAAAGTATTTCTTTTTAATTAGTAAGCAAAAGAAAAGGCGATTTTCCTTTGGCATCTTTAATAATATCAACTTAGTAGTAATATAATAAAGACGGTAAATAAATTTCCTGTTTGCATAATCATTTTAATAATGGCAACATAGTAATAATATAACGAAGACTGTAAATAAATTTCTAATTTGCGACTCAAGAATTGCTTTGATGTGTCGTACTTGTGTTATTTTCGAGAGGGAAACTTTAGAATGCTTCAATAAGTGCGTCAGCTGTGAGATATTGTACTTTTATGAAATAAACAGTCTTATTTAATCAATTGATACACGTTATCCCAGCTCTTAACGAATGGATAATATTTGTCTCTATAAACAACAACAACGTTAAAAATTACTGTTGGAGCAATAAAAACATATTGAGTTTTGTTTCTTATCTCTGCATCAGTGTTGGAATTGGGAAATTATATACTATATAAAAAAAGTTGAAAATAGTTTTTAACAGGTAAGGAAAAAAGAAATAAAAGAATAAATAAAATTTTTTAAAAGAATTTCATCTTTTTTCTATTTTTTTTCTTTCTACTTTTCTTTATTTCATAATGTATTTTCTTTAATTATAATGAAAATTAATGTTTGCACTTGTTTGACAGATACCACATTTAGCACCCATACATGTTGGAGAATGGGAATGTGCACTTCGGGAGCTTGGAATTTGAAAAATTTAATTAATTAGATATTGCAAAATATTTGGTGTTTTTCTACGATGACTAACGAAAATATTACAGCACAAATTGGTTTTTGGATTAACTTAAAATTGAGATTTTTTTTTCAACAGCACTAATTTTTTTTTCTATTTTTAATCATTTTTTTAAAATAATGTTTTACGCATATCTTATTACAATACATTTCACATAAAATAAAAAAAAATCTTTTTCTGCCCGAGCATGTTAAAAAGATTTACATTTTGTCCACATCTTGTTCATCAAGTCCTAGAAAGCTAAATTTGAAAAAGCGAATTAACTCTTAACGCAAACTAAATATAAAATTTTTTAATTTTCCGTTCGTGTCTGCTTGAAAGGAAATAAATATAATTTTGAGGGAAATAGCTGAGAAAAAATTTATTAGGAATTTTTTAAACATATGTATTATTAATTCAAAAGCGCTGTAATATGTAAGGCAATAAACGGTTTTTATTTACAAAATATCTATTTTAATGAGTCTCTGAAAGCTCATTTCTAAACAGTTTGTATTGCATCTGATTCGGAAAAAAGGTCTAAATGAAATTTTTAAATTTATTTATTTATTGATAAATTTGTGAATTTTTAAAACACTGTAAAGAGGGTTTTCATGAGATGCTATTGAAATAAAAAGTAAGATGTCTGATCAACTAAATTTTGTAAAGCACTTAATTAATGAGCTTCTACGATTGAACATTAATTGTCCACGTTCAAACTGTGTTTTTCAGACTTGAATAATTTTTGCGTTTCATTTCAAGCAATTTATGAATAATGCACCAGCCTATCTTTATACATAAAATGATAACGTGCGAATTGTTTGACTTCAAAGCTTTGTTTCTTTTAATCATCTTATTTATTTTATGCATAGTGTGAGTGAACCTTTCTAATGGCGACAGCCCCATAACATTATAGTGCTGTTAAAAAGATAAATATCTGGTTCCTCTTTCTTCTTTATTTTGCGTTATTTTAAATTAACTTAGCTACTTGTTTTTTTGCTCATTGTAAACTATGCAGATAAAAAGCAAAATCCTTCTTCCTTAGATTTCAACAATCTAGATACATAAAACGTCAAGGCACAGAATAGGCTCTTATTACACTCATGTCCATATATTAAGGATGATGTAAATTCAGGAAAAGGAAGATTCAGAAACAAAACAAATGGGACTTATTTGTAAAGCCAATTTATTAAACAAAAGATAAAGAGCCACAAGTAATAATAAAATTTTTTTTTAGCGAATTCCTACTAAAGTCAGCAAAGATTTTTTATTTATTTTAGTAACTTATTAAATAATTACAATTGTTGTTTTTGTGTTCCATTTAACGGAAGGAGGGATGCAGTAGCTTCTGAGGGTATGGGACTCACTAGCACCCGAAGGGAGAAATCTGACTTCTAGCACGCTCGTGTCACAAACCCTTTTTACGGGTGGACTTCATTCATTCATCCACAGATCGTAATTTAGATCTGAAACAAAGAACAATAACCTCTGACCCAGTACCCCTAGTGGTATTACTCTCCACGTAGAGAACTTTGAGACCACAATAGATTTAACGTCCACCACACACAACACACATACACACATCTTTTCTTATAAGTATAGATATAGGTTGTCGAATGACAGCAGTGAATTGTAAACAAAATGTCGTATGAATTTCAGACTGTTTCATTAATGTTTTTACAGCTAACTTATAGAGCAGAAAAATATAATTAAAAATTTCAGACGATGATTCACGTGTCCCCGAGAGGTACATTAAGTTAATAGGAAGAAGGTATACAAGAAATCATGAAAAAGGCTTCAAAAAAAGTTTTATCCAATGCAAAAGCGGATATTTACAGCATATTGATTGCATAGTGACTTTAAAAATCCGTAAAAACTGCTTATTTTTTATAGTGTTTATATTAGAGTATTAAAAGTGCTTATTATCATGTCAGAACATCATATTGTTCTGGAAATGAGGTTTTAGGGCGTTATCGAAAATTCGTTGGCAAAATAAACATTTTAATCCGGATGCGAAAAATAAAAAAAATTATTATCTGCACGGGCAACCCAAAAAATCAGCTTTTAATAACGCTTTTCCATTGCATTTACAAAAGCTCTGCTTTAAAAAAAATAAGTTAATAACTATAGCAAATAAAACCTAGAAAAATGTCATTTTGAGCGCGTGATAATATGAAATGAAATAAATAGAAAATGGGATATTTTTTAATACAATCAATACGACACAAATTTTTTGGATCGTTTGCAATACTATAGTGACTCATTCAATTAAACAATGAGAATAAATAAAAATATAATTTAACAAGCACGAGTCCGTGGTGCAAAAATAAATAAACATTTCACCACGCTAAATATGCATAATTATATACTGTATTTTCTTTTCAATGTCGGATCGTCCATTGATGATGGAGATTAGTGGAAAAAGTTTTATCTCAGTTTGGGGAAATATAGTATGAAGAAATCATATCCTTTCTCATATACTTGACTCCTGTTTCCCCTGCTTTTTTCTTGTACACATTATGTTGTTAATGAAATTTCACAACACCAGTTTGTCTAAAAACTTCAATACGTTGAATAGGGAGCATGAAGGAGCAATCAATTAGATGAATAATGTCTGACTGGAGGTAAAATAACGAGATTCAACTATATTGTGACAAATGTATGCTAAAAAAGCGAAATACTTAAAAAAAATCCTGCTTAATTTTCAGATTCATTGCAGAAAAATGTAAAAATTAAGGTTAATCAGAATTAAACTTTCAGAAAAGTTGTTGAGAAGTGATATTTCTTTTTTCGAAATTATATACACACTATAATGAAAAAAAAATCGACGTACCAAGAAGGAGTTGTCCGATTGTGACAAAAATCAGTGGATAGGAAGACAATATACAGAATAGTAAATGACTAAAATCTCAGAACAATTAATACGCAGTTCCGATGCACTGGAGATTAAACTATTCCTTCATTGGACAGCAAAATGTAATAATTTGCATATCTGGTCAAAACACTCATGCATACGAAATGTCAAAGCAATCGAATGATTGCTTCTTGGTGAGTCGATTTTTTTAGTGTATATATGTGTCGAGTATAGTAGCTGTAAGTCAAACAGTCTGACCTACAGAAAATACCCCCCCACACACACACGTTGAATAAGATGGATGAAGGAAGAATCAATTAGAAGAATTACGGCTGACTGGTTGGTTTGTCAGAATAAAAGGCGAAATAACGATGCTCAACTACTTTATTATAAAAGTATACTAAAGAAATGAGAAACACTCTAAAAATAATTTTAAAAAATGTTTACATTTCAGATGAAATATTTACACTCGGAAGAATTAAAGAAATAAACCTAAATGGAACTGCATTTTTGATTTGCCGAATAATTTTCCTCCACAGAGTTCAAGAATTTCGCTCGACAAATGTATAACGAGTTCTATGTGAATGTGACTTTTGTCCACTATTACAACTACTCTCTGGAACAGAGTAAAACCTTTCAAGAAATCCGAGGAGATATTCAGGAAGAAATCAAACGTCGCATGGACTGGCTTACTGCATTCATAGATTGGACAAATCTCGGAATGGCTTTCTTCTTCTTTTTGCTTATTTTTAAGTGAGTGTTTGGTTATTCTAAAATCAGATGGAATTTGTATCCCCTTGATTTTCTAGTACAGATCGTGACGCGTTTTGCGCTTCAAAGTATTGTAAAAAAATGCTAAAACATATTGTGGGTATCTTCCTTTCTATATTCTACTTCCATTTTTAATAAAATTTTAAAAAATACAGCATATCAAATTTCATTTGCTTACAATCATTTCTTTAACATCTACAGGGAAAAGACAGAATAAAAGTTAACTTACTTTTTAAGGAATTGAAACTAATACTGATGTATATTTAATTTCTTTTATTTATATATTTTAAATATGTAGATAATGGGCCAGCATCAGGTCTTCAAATATGGCTAGCTTATTATTAATTTTTATGAGTGAAGTTATGTTTTGTCATTGGCATCTAAAGTCTTCCCATAATTAACTTATAACCTTGCAATTGCTTTTAAAGTTTTTTTTTTCATACTTTTGTGAGAAGTGGTTCAATGGAAATGCGTAACATACTTTTAAAATGAGCCTTGTCGCACCTTGGGAACGTTTCATCTTATGTTGATAAAATACAGGATGATTAACATAGAATGGAACAAAAATAAAGCATTCCTATGAACGATGTAGTTTATTCATTTCGATAAATCAAATTTACTATGAAACTGCAGTTACTCAAGTTTTAGTAGTTTTATTATATGTTCCCCTCCGGTGACACGGTAATTATCAATGCGATGTTTCCATTCCTGGGTCACTCGCGCTATCTTCACGATAACACTCATATCTTCTGGTAATGAGGAAAACATACGCCATGTGTTCGTTACACATTCTATGCCTGTTCGAGACTCTTTAAATTTTATACTCTTATAATTCGCTGATTTATCGGGTCTTCATCAAAATATTTGATACGTTTTTCAACCCCTTCGGCTTTGACAGAGGTTCGTCCTGGTTTTCTAACGTCTATAGACGTGTCCTGAATTGGCTTTACTCACCGTTTGTTGTTGTGAAGATACAGTAGCTTTTCTTTACCAAATGCCGTGTGAAGATCTCTTTGAACGACGATTAACGAAGATATTTTGACATATTTCAAAGCAAAGAATACTGTTGTGTTGTTACTTATGGCACTTGTCATGGGCAAGGGCGTCGACAGCTGCCAGCGATTTTAAGCCAAATGAGCGTCTCTTGTTATTGAAGGAGCGGCAACTAGGGCCAAGAGTACGTCTTAGCTACTCACTCATCACATTCGCTTGCACAGTCCCTTTTCACAGGGGGAAGGGAGTATTCTCACATCTCACAGATAGTGCACAGAAGAACAACCAGGCCCCAACTGGGATTTGAACCCTGAACGCCCAGATTGCGAGTAAGACGCACTACCTCTGTGTTCAGAACGTCGGCATAGAATACTTCTGCATGGACGATGTCATTTTGATAATGCCAGTGTCGAATACTTCCTTCTATTGTCCTCTTGTGGCAATTTCCTTACTGGAAGAATGTTCAATGTTTCCAAATAAAACTCGAATAGTTATAGTTTCAGAATAAAGCTATTTTTTTTATCTAAAAAGCTGATTTACAGAATTCGTACTATGCTCTTCTTTTTGGCCCAATCAGAATGAACCACCCTTGACTTATGCAAACGGTTGCTAGCGCCGTGAAATCATTGTTGGAATTATTTCAATAGTCGTTCTTTACAGTGCTTGCGTGTACCGAATTCGTTACTTGACGGCAGACCATTTCGATAACGTGTACATCACCTTTCATGTGCGGGACATAGACGAGCGACGAGCAGCCATGGAGAAGGAGACCATCCTGCCCCTGACCATTCGGGAGCGCAGGAGGTACGTGAGCACGTTCTCGCTTCGCATGGCCGCCTCCGAGAGAAGGAGACTGATGGTGGCAGGATCCCTGCTTCTCCTGTCTGCACTGCACGCCGGCATCGCCATGCTGCTGGACTATTCCCTCTACCAGCTGCTCAAGATGATGAACTTCTACGGGCACCTGGAGGCGAAGACACAGCGTAAGGCCGAAAATGCAATTATTTACTTCTGAGCAAATGACGTTTTTTTTTTTAAATAATTTCTTGCATATGAAGTATGTAATAGGTTTTATACGTGTCAAAAAAATTCAAACTTGAAATTATAGTGAACCTCCCGATTTTAGACTCTTCTCAGGTCGAAAAGCTCATTTTTGGAACGTATTCGTCAATGTACCTCAAAAAGTATGCAAAAATAAAACAGGTTAATCATTAATCCTGGTGAATAATTTAATGATCTATTAAGGCTTAAGTTTGAAAAGACGTAAACGATTTGCTCTTTTTTGAGATTTAGAAATTCGAAGACATTCGAATCTATGAAATTCTGTTATAAAATTCTGGACTTAGAAACAAATATAATAGCAATAGGGTCCAGAATGTTCAACGATAAATAAAGAATGAAGACTGCGAAATCCTACTTTTACAAGTACATTATGTCCCGAAATATCTCACGCATTGTTGATTCCTTAAAAATATTGATCTATTATTATGGTTATTTCAAATGGTTTGAAAAATAAATGTAAGAGTTTTTATTTTCGAAATTCTAGGTTTCAGATAGGTGAATATGCTTTGAACAAAAGTAGAATTTAATTTTTTTTTTGTTTCTTAATCTGATGATTATTTTCGCACTGGTGATTTTTTAGTTTTAACGGTGCAAGAGCTGAAGGTGACAATGTTGCGCTAAAAATACAGTAAGAATCCTTCATATCTGAGAAAGAGATTTGAAAACTTTTTTGTATTACATTAATTTATCATTAATTTCTAAATTATATTTCTGTTAGCTTTAAAACATTCCATTCAATGAAAATGTTACAAAACAGAATTCACAGACTATAATATTTTACTTAGTTTACTAAAATTAAAATAAATATTTTATTTACTTTGGTGAAGCTAATTTAACCCTTTGAACTCTGATGGTGCCTCTGACTAACATTCAAGATTGCGCATCGTTTTGACGTTTTATTTATTTATTTTTCAAATTTAATTTTTATAAACCCTTACATAATGGTTAAGAGATGTAGATTCATTTTTCAAAGAAATTCGACTTAAATGAATGATGCACATTTATTTCAGCAATAAACAAATCTTTGTATTAGGTGAATAATTTTGAATCTAATTATTTTTCGGAGTGCAAAGGGTTAATTTTTGACTATAGCTGAAAGGTTACTTTTCCGTCTGTTTACTTATGGTCGGTAGCTTGTTGTTTTGAAGTGCTATTATCAATTAATTAATTCCTCCATAAAAATAATGAATATAATAAAAAAATGTATTTTAAAAACATTTCAATTGAATTATTTACTTATTTTCAGTCTTTAATTTATATTTCTTTCATCATAAACATTATGAAATCTTGAAATTGATTTTCCTCTAATTTAACATTAGGAGTCGCCATTCGTATGGAATCACAATGCATTTAAATTAAAACATTAAACGATAACGAACTTCTGAAAATCTCAAGATATTGAGTTTTTACTGTGAATAATGGATTATGTAGAATTTCAAAACTTTAATCCATTAAGAAATATATAAAAAAATCGATTTCAGGATTATCTCTTACAAACATGAAATAGATCAAATAAAAGTGTGTAAAGTGACCTTTTTTCTACAGTTCCTACAGTAATTCAGATCCAGGTGAAAGGCAAAGGAGTGATGGCGGACATGTATCGCCAGATGGTGACTCAGTTCGACCCTCTCATGAAATCCACACCAGACTTCGACTTTTCTGACTGCCTACCTAACCCCGTTCCCCTGGACCTCGACAAGTATCAACTCATAGGCAAGTCTCTGCCATACTTCGAATACAGAAACGATTAAACCTATTATGGCGGGTTGGCCGGTTTTCAACGATCTGACGTGACCCATTTAACGACGAGAAAAGTCGGTACTTACGTATTAGACCGTTGACGCCAACGGTTAGCTAATGGTTTAGTAACTCACTGGCGACGGACCGTCGGCATCAACGAAACCAACGAAATGGCGGACGACAGAGTTAAGGTTTGAACAACTTTTAAAATAATGGTGTTTTTTTTTTGCCATTATTGGTGCTGCCTTTAAATTTGGCGATAATGATCGACGGTGTAATTCGTAAGTACCGAAAAATCTCGTCGCTTTAAAGTTTATAATCATATCAATGTCCTTTTTTAAAGCAAAACTAGGGATATTTTGTCAAGGACCTTGTAATTGGGAACCGCTGTCAAATGACGAGGAAGACGCCTGGGCTAGCAAACCTCTCTTCAAGCATTCACACCTCACCAGCGGGAAATTGTTTGGCACCGACAGATTTAGTGTACACTAGATCCTCTTACAAAACAATTCTTCGATGGAATCGGGTCCCGAGCTTGAGATCCACCGGTTCCGAATCCAAGACCATACCGGGAGTCCCCCCTGACCCCCATCACTTTAAAAAAGTTAAATATTCATTGATTTTAATTCAAAATAATGCGGTATAGGTTATTTTAGTCAATAGGAATTCCAGTTATCTGTGTGGACGAAGATTATAAATTCTTAGACACTGTTGAAAAGAACTAAATTGAATAGAATGTTATTCAAATGAAATATATTTTTAAATAGCAATAGCCAAAAGAAAATACGTAAAATGAAAATTAACCAATTTCTCCTATAAGAAAAAGAAAACTTTCACCGACCACATTTTGAATATTCTGTACAGAATCTTGTTCTCCTTTAAAAAATAGGAGTTATACTCTTTTCGCTCAGATATCGCCTCTCAATACCAGTCAAGATGGTTTATCATTATAACGTTTTATTATCGTGTCAGAACATGATGTTGTTTTTGAGATGAGGTTTTTGGCGGCAACAAAAATCCGTAGGCGAAAAATAAAAATTGTATTATCTGCACGAACATCTCAAAAAATCAACTTTTAATAACGCATTGCCATTGCTTTTAAAAAAGCTCTGACTTTAAAAAAATAAGTTAATGACTACAGCAAATTAAACCTAGAAAAATGTCATTTTGTGCAAGTGATTATATGAAATGAAATAAATAGGAAATGTGATATTTTTTTAAACAATCAATACGAAGCAAAGTTTTTTTTGGATCGTTTGCAGTACTAAATTGGCTCATTCAATGAAACGATTAAAATGAATAAAGATATGATTTAACTTGCACGAGCACATGGTGCTTGACCTTTCAAGAAATGATGTTCTGACATGATACATTGAAATATGCATGGCAGATTTCATTTCAATCTTTATATTTATTTATTTTAAAATTTTGATTTTTGAAAGCCTCTATACAGTGTTAATTTGATGTAAACTAATTTTTCAGGGAAATTCAAGCTTAAACAATTATATATGCATAAATTAATTTTTTTGAGCAATAAACAAGCGCTTACATTTGGTGAATAATTTTGCATCGAATTACTTTTCGGAGTGCAAACTGCTAACTTTGTTAAGTGTTTTATCTTCATTTTAACTTATTTGCTTACCTTATTTCTAAATGAATAACAGGTGAAAAATTTTCTTTACTTTAATATTGAAAAAAAAGTATTCTCTTTAGATAATTATTTTTTTTAACGTTTTAGCTGTTCTATTCTTTAGGTGTCTGCGCATAGTAGTTCCATATGGAATTCGACCCACATTTTATAAGAGTCTAATTTAAACAATAAATTTAAAAGAACCATTCATTTTAGATAATCATTTTTTTCTACAAAATATCATCTGTTCTACAATTTAAATTTCTACGTAAAGAAGCTCCATATGGAATAAGAAAAAAAATTAAGTTCCATTCCAGGTACCCTTTTAAGAATTCTGTGTCGTAAAAAAAAGGCGTTACAGTTTTTTTCTACAACTGAACTTTGTATTTCCGTATCACTTGATTGAGAGATTCTTGCTCCACCTTTAAAGGTCTAAAATAACCAATCTGCAGTTCTTTTCTTGCTGCAAGGAGCTGTGCCTTAATTTAATAACACAATTTCGATTTAGTTGCGAATTCTTTCGATGAATTCTAAAAGAGAAAAGGGGGAGAAGTTTTTTCCCTTGAGGAGGTGGAAAGGCATTGGATGCCTGTTAAATTGATATTGCAGTTAGGAGATAAAAATTGTTCCACTCAAAATGAAGCCAAGTCATGGTACAGCTAAGAGAATTGTCTTCTTTTCAGTGTTGTCATCGGAAAAGTATTTCTGACAATAGATGGTGAATTGCAGATCATTGCAAAAGAATTTTATAGACCGATCACTTTAAACATCTTTGATTGTTCACGGAATTTCTGAATTTAGCGTAAAGAATAGATATGTTTTTGTTTTCCAAATATAGCTTGATTCGAAACAAGTTTTTTTCTGTTTCTTTGAGCAAATCTTGTAAAGAGACATTCTGTTCTTACGAAGTTATTAGTTTCCAGACGTTTTCGAAGTCAATGTTGAAATTTAATTTTCGTCAGTTATTTTATTTTTAAGGAGCTCATTTAAAATTTCATTTGCTCAAAACTGGTATGATATTAAAGAAGTTAGAGTGGAATTTTGACAAATAAAAGTTTTAGATACATTTCAATCGACATTTCAAAGATATTTATAAATAATTTAATAGGGCACTCCATATTTCCTCGTAAACTTAAAATCAAATAATTTTGCCTTATAAATTAAATTAAACTGCGATATATCTTGGAAAAACACTTAATTACACGTGCTTTCTTTCTGCCTTAATGGGAAATGGATTTATTTTTACCAAGATGGTTTTGGAAAATAGCTATGAACTTCTGAGCAAGATCTAGTTGCTTTTGATTTTTAATTAAATTTCTCAGTGAAAATAATATAACGAAGGAAAACTAGAATTAATCAAGGTAATTAGCATTAGGCCATCGATCTTTTTCGCCAAATTTGATGGCTTCGAGAATGAGTTGCTAAACTGCCAATAATGGAAAAACATCGCCATTATTTTAAAAAAATTGTTCAAACCTTAACTGTCGCCCGTCATTTTGTTGGTTTCGCTGGCGTTGACGGTTTATCGCTAAATTTGAATCCGTCTCTAATGAATTACTAAACCATTGGCGACCGGTGGCGTCTATCGTCTAATACGTAAGTACCTAAATCAAATATAAAAATTGCAATAAATTTTAATTATATTATTTGGAAACATACAACAATGAAATATTGAATTTCATCTATACCATTAAAACTATTCCATTTGCTCAACCAGATTTAATAATGAAAAAGCTAATTGCGCCATAGTTAAAAAAATGTTATCAGATCAAGAAAGATTTAAAATGTGAAGATTTATGTATATCCGTTACTTTTGGTGATTAGAATATTTATTTTCATGCACACATTATGCACTTGAAAATAAAAAATAACATAAGACGAAGGGAGTACACTCTTAAGAACTAGATTGTTCGTGAGTCACTTGTGATTAGTGATTTACAGATGTAAAAATATTTTTAGATTTCTTGTGAGTTGTTTGGGAACCATCCGTAAACGTTAGCAAATTTTGCTAATGTTTATATATT
>JAOUZG010037629.1:170861-208485 GCA_026289955.1 Argiope argentata
TATCATTATCTCTTTTGTTATATAGATTAATTCCATATTTGTTATGGGGGAATTTAGTCTTTGGTTTTCAATTGCTTCTTGATGTCCTAGTGTTTTAGATGTTATATATTCTGGAATTTTAATTCGTTGCTTTCCAGAAATTAAATATATGTTATATTTAGCTCGATATTAATTCTAAAAACTCCCAATATCAGAAGATAGAATATTCTTTAAGTCCCCCCCCCCCCCCCAAATATTTTAGTAGAAAAACAGTTTGTAAATATTTTAAGTACAGATTGTTTGTTTTTTGTCAATAAAGGATGATTACGACCAAATATAATCCGCAAGGATGTTCGATAATAACATAAGAGAATGAAACCATACTTTTGGAATCCACATGTTTTTATTCGCTTATATGAACATTCCCACTAAAAGGATTATGTGAAACATCCTCATGGAAAAGATTATATGAAAGTGTCTGTTCATATAAGCGAATGAATAGTTGCAGAAAAAGAAAAAGGATATTAACAAATTAATAAGAACAGCGAATGTTCGTTATAAGTAAATCTCATTGCAAAAGTTAAATTTTGCAAAATTCCAGCTATAGTACTTATTTTCAGGTGCATTAACCCTCTTGGCGAATTCCTTTCTCATTTCTTTCAAAATGGAAGATCGCAATCGATACACGTGAAATTTCGCATTTTTCCACTAACATTATTCGCCGGAATGAAATATGGCGAATAAAGAGACCCTGGGAATTAACATTTGATATTGATATCGTCCTTACCAAAAATCTCGTATTCAAAAGATTTTTACTGGATTTGAAAATTGAATTATTGCTTCATTCTAAATAAATGTTATTGATGGAGCGCTCTTCTGTTCCCTCGTTCCCTCAAAGACATTGACATTTTGGCGATTTGACATTTTTTTTCAGATTTTCAACGAAGTATTTATAATGATAAAATACATTCGTCATATCTCTTCGTCGTTCAAAACGCGTCTAGCGTGTTCAAGCGAAACTTGAAAAGTCATACCACGCTTCAAGTCTTTTATATTTTAAAACTTTTAAGCGTTTTTAAAACGTTTTGTAAAGGTTTACTTGTTTCAGTTTTTTTATTTTAGTTTGATCTAATGCGGTGAAAAACAAAAAATTTCGTTGACAGGAGAGAACGACGAAAGGGTTAAACTGAACTTAGGAGCCCTGAACCCAGAACTAATAGAAAAAATGAAACGGTAGTTAAAGATTGAAACAAATATTTACCAAATGCATCTTATTAAAAACTAATATATGTACATATTTCCTTCTATAAAATGAAATGACATATTTACACTGACATCTTATGAAGGATAATATTCTAATAACACACACCCGATCAATCTTAGATATAATTTTTATAATATATTTATTAAAATATTTAATCTCATAATATATATATATATTTAAATAAGAAGCATATTAATTGTAATCAAGAGTTTAGACAATATTCCTATTTTCGATGTCCTGGACAGACGAGATTCTATCTTCGCGATTTCGAGACTTGTCGTATTTATGTCTAGACACCATCATAAATGTAAATCATTTTCACTAATAATTTTGTAGAAATTATTGTTCAGGGTGATCAATAAATTTGGCATACTTGATGTGGAATCTATTTTTTTTTCTCTAGGAATATTGTATGGAATATGTCTGACCTTGGCTCTCACAGAGAGCTACGGCCTTCGCCTGCGTCATTTGGTTTGCGGTTGTTACTACCCCGCTCGGGAGAAGCTTCGTGCCGTGTGGCTCTATAACCACATCTTGAGAACGAGGGGAGGAATGAAGACTTTTCTGAGAAGGGCCATCCGGAGGAAAGTGCAGGGAGACGACACCTTGGAGAAGATTTCGTTTCTGGATCGTTTGGCTGGACAAAGTCGCTTGATTGCTAAGATTTTGAAGGCTTTTGGCAGATCTAAGATAAATTGTGTTTGCTGCAATGAACCAGGGAAGGAAGAAGACCAAGACAGTTTCAAAGTTTGCGGAACCCCTGGGTGTAAGGGTGAGTGCCTCTAGGTGGATTTTAAAATAAGCAGTTTATTTTGTTGATCATCATTCAGAAACAGTCATTCATTTCGTTCTTCATCATGAGCATTTTCATGTCCTTCATTGGAGCTTCACACCCGCCCATTTACCATAGAATGCCTCATCGCATTTTGTCCCAAAAATCACAAAACTGTCTGTAAATTTTAATTGGTTTGCATTCCTAACATTAAGAAATTAGAAAGCATAACGTAATTCACATGTTGTGGGATATACAATAAAAAAACATTTTACGCTTTTAATATGCAATCGACGTAACAGCGATTTAAATACGATTTCTATAATTTGTTAAGGAGTCAGTTTAACTGATGTACATTCGGGAAATTTCTAACACAGAGTTTATGAGACAAAAATTGAAAATGGAACTGAATATCTTTCGTAGAACATTCAAGTAACTATTGAATCATTGCGAATATACGTACTTCTCAATGAAATAAATTAATTATTGCTCGTTAACGGATTTTTTACTATTTACTACTGCTTAGATGTTATCCACGTGAATGAAAAAAACCAAATTAGACAATTAATATGTATTTAAAATAGACTTTCACTTTTCATCTATATTGAATTCTGATATGGCTTTTCTGTCAGTGGTGTATCCATTGGTGCAATAATTTTGAATAATTCTACATTTCAAACATTTAAATGCAGTAAGATTATATTCAAATCTACTGAACTGAGCGTATCTATAAATATCTAATCCTTAATCTCAATTACCATCTTGACTTGTCTCTCACCAGAATGCTTTTTCTTCTTTTCTTGTTGAAAGACGATGAATGAACTAAGTGAACGAATGCTTTCCATTTTAACAGGAATTTACTGCCTTCCTTGCTTTGAAGATATTAACAACATGTGTACGCTTTGCTTAAAGCCTGTTGAATACGGAGATATGTCTGACATGAGTGAAGAAAAGTATGTAACAGAAATACTCATACTCAAAGCTTTTTCCTCAGTGTAATTCAGGGGATGAATTATAATTCCTGATTATTGAAGGAATGAGCTATGCAGCTCATTTATTGTATAATTTTAAATGTTGAGTTAGATTATTAAGACTTTTTTTGGAGCTATAATTTTCTGATTTTAACGGATCACGACCAGTTTTACGAAGCAGAATAAAAAAGTATACAAAAAAACCTGGTAGATTATTAAAAAGTAATATAAAATATTTTTTAAAGTAAATTCCTGCTAAAGTCAACAAAGAAATTTTCTATTTTAGTTACTTTTTATTAAATAATCACAATTGTTGTTCTCGTGCTCCACTTTACAACTTAAGGAGGGGTGCAGTAGCTTCTGACAGTATGGACCTCTGAGCATACGAAAGCAGAAGTCTGAATTCTAGCTCACACACGTCACAAATCTTTTTTACTGGGTAAATTTCATAGATACATTTCATTCATTAGCAGATCACAATTTAGATCTGTAATAGAGAACGATAACCTCTGACCCTGTACCACCAGTGGTATTATTCTCAACATGGAGGACTTTGTGACCAGACATATTTAGTGTCCACACACACACACAGTCTTCGGCTGACGGGTTCGAACTTGCAACCTCCCGGATGCGAAACCATCGCATTGCCAACCAGGCTATCATGGCGTAATAATTACACTTACTATAAATAATGAAAATTTATGTCGAGAAGGTTATTTTTTAATTAATTAATAAAATAATCAATAAATTAATATTTCAAAGTACTGTATTGACATCAAATGTCATCTACTATACTATATAGAGAGTATACGAGAAATAAACTGATATAAATTATGTAATACTTTAATCCTTAAAAAGAGAGTAAAACTTTTTCATCTACGAATGTATGCCATCGATGGCCAAACAGAATTTCCGAATTGTTCTCATATCTAGCCAGTACTCAGATGAAGTGTAAAAAGGATGAGAAGTGACACTGTTTACAAGGTAACTGTTTTAATGATAAACGCCCTAATATGGCTGAATTCAAAATTTTTATTTTCATTTTGAGAAAATTCATCAGATTCATCATCAGTACAATTTGCATAAGACCGGAAAAACTCATTTTTTTCATAAATAAAAAAAGAAAGAAGCCAAAATATTTTTACAACAGATATAATCAAGCAAACAAAACGAATCACAATAAATAAGCTAATAATTTTATTTTATTTTATTCACTATAAACTCTCGTGTTTTTCAGAGATTCAAGCGAAGAAGATAAAAAATTGAGCACCGACGATGACGATTACGATTATCAGTACGAAAAAAGGAAACAGACTTCTGGTTCGGAAGGTGAAGATAATGAATGGATGTACGGAGGCAGAAAAAGACTGGCCACCGTTGATGACTTGAATGATAAATATGGAAAAGTTTGAAATATTAATGAGCAGAAAAATGCATTATCCAAATTACGTGAATCCAACATTTTCTCCATAATTGTATTGAAGTTGCAAATCATCAAGATTGAAATTATAAATTTAAAATTTCTACAATTCTAGCTATAAAATATTTTAAAGCAAATGAAAATTTATTTTTAGAATAATTAGTTTCTTTATTTATTTAAAAAAGGAATTAATTTATTTTCTTCCTCTTTTGCGTAATTTATAAATGACTTGATCAATTCTCTACAAGCTTTATTTAAACTTTTTGTTTCGTGTTCATAAAAATTGGAATTTAGCAATGTTTTTCACGTCTTTGTGTTCCAAAGTTTTCAAATTTTATACACTTGCATATTATTAAAATAAAATACCACATTAAGATGCCATCCAATTATTTTCAGATGCCATCCAATTCTATTCAAATGATTCCATAAAAGTTTTACTCCCTAAGCTTTGCTCCACCTAATAAAGAATTTGACATAAAATTGAATTTAATTATTTACTAATATGTATGTTAATGAATTATAACTTTAAAAAACTAGAAAATAATTAGAGTAAGAAATATATATTCTTATTACACTACTAAAAGCATAGTTTTAGGAAATGCTTTTATTAAACACTTTTATTTGATTTGACAAAAAACTTGTCGGAAATAGATTTTTTACACAATTCCTGATGTGATTGAGGTATTGCTATGCTGTAAGTCTATGAATTCTAAATGACAACCTACATATTTTTTTAATATTTTATATTTTTTGTATTTAAGTTTAGTTATCAGTCAATCCTAAACTAATCAGAGTTTTTTTATAAAGCTATGGCACTATTCTATACTGACTTTACGAAAAATAAATTCACGAATTAAATAATGGAAGTAACTGAAATAAAAAAAAGGACCCGTAGTTAAAAGTATGTTAAAAATTTAAAAATATATTTATATCTTTATATAACAAATCGAAAAAGAATATATATTTATAATCTGATATTTAATCAAATTCTGACTAAATATCTGTAAATGCTTTATGAATAATGCAATCATTAAATAATTTAGTAGTAGGATATTCTCTTGCGTTTCGTTATACATACACTTTTAACATGCAGTAAATTAATTTAATTGATTTTCAGATATATCAAATATGAAGTTAACATGTTTTTTAAAGTATATTCGCTATTATTCAATTAAAAGTCTGAAAAATCCACAATTTAGACAAACAAGCTGACCATCAAGACGTCTGGTTCCCTTAGTAAAATTTTGAAACCGTTAAGTGTCTTTTCTGAAACTAAGCGATATAAATTAACAAGTAAATATATATTATTATTTTATCTTTAATTTTAAGTTATTTTTAGTCTTAGAGATTTTGAAGATGGCTCTTTCCTGCTTTATTTAAATTAAATGAGTAAATTTTTCCAACAGAGTTGTCTTTAATGCTTGAACAACGTTTCACGAAAATCTGAGACATTTCTGTAAAGGGCAAATATGAGCTTAAGAGTATGCAAATTAAGAATAAGTTCGACTTTATAAAGTTTTTAATATTATGCAGAACTTTATTGTAAAAAGGAAATCTTTTTAAAAGAAAATATTTATTGAGATGTTACTTAAACATTCTTCACGCACTGATAAACTTTGGCATTCATAATTATGACTGAGTACATTGTCACAGAGAAAACAAGGAGTTTTCCCAACTACGTATATGAATGCAAAATCAAAATGTGAAAAGATAAGTGATATGAGATATTTGATCTCCATTTGTGTATTTTATTGAAATCTATAACTTTATATTTGAGATCAGATTAAAAATGGATACAAATATTTTAACAGCTTCGAATTTGTTGTTTGTTCCATCTTTGATTTCATTATCTATTGTTGCAAGATTTTACGCATAGATTATCGCAATCAATGCTTTGAATGCTGCTCAGAAGTTTAATGCGGGAAAAAGGAAAGGTTGCACTTTCCTTTCCCGAATCTTCAGCGGAGCTTCAGGTGGCTGAGAATCAAGCATAGGTCGGGCGAATATAACCTGAAAAGGTAAAAATAAGTCAATTTACATAAAAATAAAAATCATAATTTTTTTGTTTGGAAAATCACGAATGAAATCAAGTTGACAATGAAGATTAAAATGAAATCTGCTGTGCATACTTCAATGTATCATGTCAGAACATCATTTCTCGAACGGCCAAGCACCACGTGCTCGTGCAAGTTAAATCATATTTTTATTCATTTTAATTGCTTCATCGAATGAGTCACTTTAGTGTTGCAAACGATAAAAAAAACTTTGTCTTGTATTCATTGTTTAAAAAAATATCACCTTTCCTATTTATTTTATTTCATATAATCTCGTGCTCAAAAAGGCATTTTTCTAGGGTTTTTTTGCTTTAGTCATTAACTTATTTTTTTTAATCAGAGCTTTTGTAAATGCAATGTCACCACATTATTAAAAGCTGATTTTTTTGAGATCTCGTGCAGATAATGAAATCTTTATTTTTGCCTACGGATTTTCGTTGACGCCAAAAGCCTCATCTAAAAAACAACATCATGTTCTGACATTATAAAAATTATGGAAAGTTCTGTGAATGAATGGAATCTTTGATTAATATATTATATTGTTTTACTTTGACTGTGGATGACTATTTTTCTTGTATTGAATAACCACATTTTTCAACGAATGAGACAAAATTAAATCATTTATAGACATTGCAATACGATGGATCCATAAAGACCAAGGTTTTTAAGGTTAGTCCAATCAGTATAGCATGTCCTCCAAAATGAAAGAATTTGTTTCATGACAGAGCATGACAGAAAAAGTTGCACAGTTAAGGGGTTAAGGTTATATTCGTGTATGGAATCATTCCGATGTTCATTTTTCTTTTTTCCAACACAGAATTTTGTTTTTACTGATTGAGGGTCTGTAATCTAGACAAAGTAATATGTTAGATAAAATTGTGAGACGTAATTGAGGTATTTTTGTGACCAATTGTATGCTTTGTCTAATTGCTCGAATCTTACTTTCTTGATAAGATAATGAAAAATCCATCAACTATTTTCTTTAACACAGAGATATTATTTGGCTCAATCGTTTACAAGACTACAAATCTGGCCACATCTCTACAGTGCTATTTTCTTGTTTTTATTGTGTTATGATTTCCTCCAGCATAATTATACTGAGTTGAGAGAATTCATGCTGAAGTGGTATAAATGAAAATGTGTTGATGCAAATGACCATGGAGTGCCTAGGTATCAAATAAAACCGAAACTTGTTTTTAGCTCCGATATATGGAGGTAGGTTACCTCCTGGTAGATTTTTAAGGGAAAAGGTCTAGATTATAGAATGGAAGGGAAAATCGCCACACGCAAGTCCGGGCTTAGAGATGAATGTTTTAAAGCTCCTACTGGTCAGCAAGTTTTTGAATAATGCCGCCAATAAAAGAAACTTCACAGAAAAGAAACTAAACTAACATAATATTGTTAAGCATACACATAGAAGGGATGAGTATTCTACAAGAATTTTCTTTCTCTTAACGTCTAAAGAAGGCAACATTTTTATTGCAACTTGAGCATTACCTGCTTGAGAGAAGATGTGATGAAATTATGCATCGATTTTAATTTATTTACTACACTAGAAAGTTTTATTATAAATTGTGCTAAGGATAGATTCTAGAAAGCTTATTAAGCTTAACCCTTTGCGGTCCGATGTCGAGTATGATTCGACGTTCAAGACTGTGCATCATTTTGGCGTTTTATTTATTTATTTTTCACATTTAATTGTTAAAAACGCCTATGTAATGATTAAGAGATGTGGATTAATTTTTCAAAGAAATTCGACTCAAATAATAATGTATATTTATTTTTCATAGCAATAAACAATGTATTAGGGGAATAATTTTGCATCTAATTATTGTTCGCACTGCAAAGGGTTAAAGAAAAAGTTGATCAACTATTGAGGTGGTTGAATCGAAAACATAACTTTTTGCCCTGTGCAATTCGAGATAAGTTGTTGTTTCTGCTAATCCCCTCGGCCTAGACATCTAAACCAAGTCCAAGAGACTATATCGTACTAAAAGAGGAAAAAAAAACACTCCCTTTATCGTCCATCACTTGCTTCTCGGAGGCACCAATACAGTCGATGATGTGCGAAGAAGAAGCGACAAAGATAAGTTATTTTTATGCAATAATTAATCTTGAAGCTTCTCTTGAAAAATTGGATAAAACCGTCAAAATTTAACTAGTGTTATTGAATACAATAAAAATTGATCAATAGTGAACATTGAGAAAAAAAACATAATTGAAATCGAATAATAAGTACTAATTCCCGGTTTCTACTTTTCACCGTCACCAAATTATTGATAGTGTGATCGTTTCAGAGTTATTCCGGAAAACACAAAATCTTGACATACTTAAGTAATTAACATTTCGAAAATATTACTCCGAATTGCACATTCTTACCCTCCAAAATAGAGCTATTTTGGAGTTCTATGGCTTACGGTCCATACGGTAGAACGTCGACATTTTCAAAGTATATATTCTCCATTATTAATTAGAGATTAATTGCACGAAATAAGAAATAATATTTTCTCACCTTTTGTCCTGAATAAGTTATTATAACAAGGTTTCGGACAATATGGCTTGCCTTCATCCTATAAAAAATAAAATATTATAAAAGAATGCTTCAAGATTTAGAGATGCAATTTGATACAGAGTGATTTGAGAATGGTATTCTACGCAGATTTAAGAATGTAAGGAATATTTCGAATCGAAATCGAAACTTTTTCAAATCTCAATCTAAAGATTCAGAAGTATATGGAAAAATGGTTCAATTAATAGTTACTTGATGATTAAAGTCAATTTGATTTTTAACCTTTTGAACTCCGAAAAATAATTAGATGCAAAATTATTCACCTAATACAAAGATTTGTTTATTGCTATGAAAAATAAATATACATCATTCTTTTAAGTCCAATTTCTTTGAAAAATGAATCTACATCTCTTAACCATTATGTAGGCGTTTTTAACAATTAAATTTGAAAAAAAGAAAAAACCTTAAAATGATGCACAATCTTGAATGGGGAGTTAGAGGCACCAACGGAGTGCAAAGGCTTAATGTAATGATATGAATTGGAGAAACAAAGTTAAATGTTTACGACAAAAAAAATACTATATTAAGTAAAATTGTATTTATAAAAAGGGGAAATGAATAAACTGCATTTTGATTAGTTATATTAACGACCCGTTTTAAAGGAACACTATAGCTATTTTGGGCAGACCTTGTAATTTAAATCACGATCAGATGATGAGGATTGCACCTGAACTGGCACCCCCTGTATAAGCTTGTACATCCCACCAGGGGGAGGACGTTTAAGCCCAATAGTTTTAACAAGCGCCAGACCCGCTTACACGAATAGTAATAAGACAGACCCTCTTCGGTGGAATCGGGTCCCGAGTTTGTGAATCGCCGGGTCCGAGGTCGAAACCTAACTGCCAAGTTTTACCTCAATTAGATCAAAACGGGTCCGTGAAATAAATTGTGTATATTGTATTACAAATATTGAAAGAGGAATGCACTTTATAAACTCCAAAAATAATGTTATGTAACAACAGTTAGAGCATTTGGAAGATGAACCACACCGCGAAGAGGTAGTGAAAATGGACATTCGCTGATCATTACAATTTTCCTTCAATCATCGATTGAAGTTCACGCAATCTAGGCTGAAAAAATAATTCGCTGGCGCATGAACTATCTTCCTTAAAAGCTTGTCATGGATGAATAGCATTAAAAAATTAAAAGCCACAAATGAATTTCAAAAAGTCAATCTTTCATATTGACTGTGATCCTCACTATGAAGATAATTTTTACCTTCTCGTATACGAAGTATAAAGAAAGTACTGTAGACTTTAAAAAATTCGAACTTGAGATTGTGACGAATCTCCACATTTTAGATCTTTGTGAGTTTGATAAAGAGGTGCTTACATATTAGACCGTCGACACCAACGGTTTAGTAACTCATTGGAGATTGATTCAAATTTGATGATAAATCGTCGAAGGCTAACGAAACCAATAAAACGGAGGACAGCAGTTCAAGTTTCAACAATTTTAAAAATAATATCGATTTAGCACTTCATCGACGACGCCTTCAAATTTGGTGATAAGGATAAATGGTCTAATATGCAAGTACCGAAAAAGACATATTTGGATTTATGTCTGCAAGTTTGTGGCAAAAAATTAAAAATTAAAGCCCTTAAGATAGGCGGTTTAAAATTAGTATAAGATCTTTCCACTATATTTACAGATTACTATTAAATTTTGAGCAAAATTTATTCTGAAGAAGTTTGTCTGTTTGGTTGTTCGTAGGTCACTAAAAAACGAAGAGAGCCAAATGGTCGAATTTCAGTATAAACTATAGTATATAATAAAAACAATATAATATAAAATATATTATAAACTATAGCATATTCAGTATAAACTATATTTGAAAACTATTGTAACCATTCTGTAATAAAAAGTTTCTCTGTGCGGCTTTTAAAACAAAATCTATATAACGATGAAGACTAAATGGATAAAATTTAGTGCACATGGGCAACGCCATTCGGGTACTGGCGTTGCCCATGGTGTAGTATCCAAGAAGAAAAAATTGCTTTAAACTTAAATCTAGCCACCACTCGATATGATACGAGCATGTCACGCAACATAAAACAAACATAAAAATACATTTTGAAATTATCAAAAATAGCTACAAAACAATTTTATAGCACACATTCAGAAATATTTAGACTGTTACAAAGGGTAAAAATATATGTCCGTAGACAAAATGCAGGCGATCATTTCGAGGTTGGATTTCCTTTTTTTTCGGCATAATGAGATTTGAATCGTTGTTTAAAATCAGACGTAAGCAAAGAAATGTAACGCATATGCATTCCACAGCTCTTGTTATTTGCACATGCGCAGTTGGAGATTTTTGAGTATGCGCGGAGAAGTTAAAATTGCAATTATGACTCCCTTTTTTATTTTGATACGGTTTTAATGTTCTAAACCCTTCCCCAATAAATGTTCTGCAAAATAGTACAAATTCCCGTTAACTATTTCACGAGTTTTTGTGGTTCTTACAGACTCTTTCAGGAGACTTATATATATAAATCTAGATACATATCAAATTTTTAGTGAATTTGAGTAAACGGTTGATCATATGCAGATCTGTCGACCTGTTTTTTTTCCAGAAACAGGCAAAAGTGAAAATTTAAAAATGCAATGACTTAAATATATCACATTTTGTAGGTTATTTTGAGAATATAATAGTATTTATGTGCCAATGGTGTGATTTAGTTCTGTAAAATGCGTCCAAAACACAAATTCGATTTCTGGATACTGCTAATTGAATGCCAGGAATTATTCGCCAAAAAGAAAAAAAAACTCTCCAAGGATCACACATTCTGTAAAAATACTATATTCACGTCAAAGGTCAACGTTTTATAACCAATGTAAGCTAATGCTATGTGAAGCATTCTTTACCTTTCCTAAGAACCACAATTTTTATGGAGGTGAAGGATTATACATCTATTAGAGGGTATACTAGGAAGTTTTTTCACAGCTTTTCTTTAGCTTGAAGTTGAGTGAAAAGAAGATATTGGTTATATTTGCTGTCGCAGCGCATAAGTTTATTTGGTGGCTGATTAAAAATCCGAATGAAAAGTTTCAAGTGAGATCAAGTGATTATTGTGAAGAAAATGAAAATGTCTATCCCCTTCTACCATTTTCGATTGAATATACATAATATGGAAGCAAAGGTATTCAGATATAGTAAGTTTTCAGCCAAATTTCATAATAAAATAATTAAAATTAGGAAAATTGAGTAAAATTAGGAAAATTGAGTTTTTAAAACTTGAGTTTAAAATATGTTTATGAATATTTAAAGGATTATGTTTAAAAAAACTTACTGTATCTAGCCAAAATCAGAATAATCTTATAAAATTTTTAGTATTTTTCATCTCTCGCCTTTAATCTAAAGATGAGATAACTTTATAATTTTGATGTTTGAGTTCGACTGAAATAAATATTTAATTAGTTTAATCCGATAAATTTATTAAATATTTAAAGCTAATATGAAATTGATAAAGATTGCAGTTTATCATAACATTTCTGTCGGTGCCTTTTGCATTTACTATCTTTTATCGCTAAATTTTTGATCAAAATATCACTTTCTTAATTTCAATTCATTAACAAAATCGCATTTGTAAAGGTTTTCTTTATTAAAAATCAAAACTAGAGCAAATGTTATTAACACATTGTATAAGCTTTTGTCGTTAATCCTTGAAGATTTTATAAGTCCAAAGGATACTTTCATTTGCAAAGTTTAAAATGTTGCTTAAATTTTGCAAGTTGCTCCAAGACAAATCTGTCGTGAAAGCTTTATAAACCAGGTAACAAACTTCTGTTACCTGGTTTATAAAGCTTGTTGTGTTCATTTGCTTAATGGTCTAGTTGCTCTGATACTAACCCTTAGATTGGGAGTTCGGGCCTAGCGCGATCCGCATCCACCTCAAATCTCATCATTCTAAGCAATGACTAGATAATGGAATTGAACCTTGATCACTTTTCGATGTGAAACATTTTAAGCTGCGAGTGAAAATTTAAAAAGCGACAATTTATTAGGTATGATAGATATGTCGACGCGATTAAGCCTTGAGCTTCTGATCTTCAAAACTTTGATTCTAGAGAAGTAAAAATTCTTTCATCAAGTATCTGAGAGCCCTGGATCAAAAAACAAATGTTATCATAGAGAGATTTGCTTAATTTTTAAAGCAGTGTTTTAGAAGATTTTATTTAGGAACAGGAAAGAATTATATGAATGATTTCTTGAGCATCAAAACTAAATATAACGAACTGAATAAAGGAAAATGCATCTCAAGTATTAAAATACTATTCATATTAACATTTTTATTTGTAACAGAAAGAGTGCTTTATTAATCCTTTTTATTATTTCTTCCCCCAATTATCTTACTTTCTACCGTTACTGCATTTTAATGGGAAGCCATGAATTGATTGCTTCATTATGATGAGTAGAGTTTTCTCCCCATTAGGCGGAGTACTAAAGAAAAACACGAAAAAGCAGAACAAAATTGCAACATGTCGGAATTTATGAGTTTTGTTTTTCTTTGCGATCTATCTTATCATGCCGTTCTTTTCTTACCTGTTGCCCCATTGGCTTAGTGACCTTGTTTATATTTGGACTAGTAGTAGATACTGAGATTGAATTTGACTTAAGTTTATTAAATGCTGATTTTTCTCGGCATTTGTTTACATTGAAATATTCCTTTGCTTTTCATTAATTGATCTATTCATCTTTGAGTGTTTATGTAATTTTCGATGTCTGGAAAATTCTTAATATTGTTTCTCACTGCAATGTTCATTTCGAATATATGAAATCTCGAAATAAGCGCCCACAATTTTGACTTGCATACTTGCGTATTACATTCTACTTAATAATATACCGTATAGGAAATAATTTCTGAAAATAATGGAAATAAAATTGTAAAAGTCTATAAAGATAGTTCCTTTCCCACATTCAATTTTTCCTATGCATGTTTTATTAAATTTTTGAAGCTTTTTAAAATGATATTGTTAGTAATTTTGATTCATAGAAAAATCAATCCTTTTTATTCGAAGTATCCTTTTTATTCGATGCATATAGATTCACCTAACACAAAGATTTGTTTATCTCGGGAAAATAACTATACATAACTTTTTTAAGATAAATTTTTCCAAAAAATTAATTAACATTTTCTTATTACTCTGTAGATATTTTTTAATAATCAAAATAAAAAAAATAGACAAATAAAACATCTAACGAATGCACCCCCTTGATTGATGCCTGAGAAGAGTTATTCGGCTGCAAAGGGTTAATAATTATTTTCAGGACCGGAACTAGATATACATTTGCTATTGACTGAATTACATTTATAAAATCTATTTGTAAATCAATTTTTATCTTATAGCCTAAATACTTAGTATATTATAAGCAAAATTAGTGAAAATTTTTAGTAATTTTTTTAATGATTGTTTTCAACTTAGGAAACATTTTTACTCAAATTTATTTATATACTAATCGTTTTTGGGAACTAGCTGTTTCGTTGGGATTTTATTTCATTTGATTGATTGAGTCATTCATTCCAGGCTACTGAGCCTAAGCTATAACTTCATAACCATGATTCTATAAACTGTGAAGCGTTAAAGTTGTGCTATTTTAATAATATTATATGTTTGTTTGATTGTGAATAAGAAAGTTTTAATAAAAACCAGCCCCATGCCATCATCATTCTATTAAAAAAGTAATTGTCCGCTTTTCTATTTTTTAACTTTTGCGAAGCTGTAGCTTCGCTTTTTAATCCCTTTTTATAGGCTAAATAAAAATTTAAAAAAGTTTTTCTTTATTCTTCTTTAAAAAATGGAAGAAAATCACATAAAAACATATTTATTAAAACAATAAAAACTCGTTGAAAACAGTGTAATCTAATGATTGAAATTAGGTAAAAGATATTTTTTAAAAAATGTTAAAATTCAGATAAAATTTGTACGACAATTAAATTTGTATCATTCAAATATTATATATATATATATATATATATATAATATAAAATTTTGAAATGCATGAAGTTCATTTCTGTGCAATTGTATTACTGAAAATCCTTGCAAACAAGTAATATAAAAAATAATTTTTTAAATCAATTCCTACTTAGATTAACAAAGAAAAATGTTATTCATTCATTATTAAATAATTAAAATTAATATAAATATATACAGGAATATGGTGAGTCACAATATTAAGGGGCAAAATAGAAAGCGAATTTCCTGGCAATTTTTACATTCCCCTTTATATACATAGTGTTGGAACTCGCAGCCCCAGGGATGGAAATCCAACGCCATGCCAATCAAACTATCGGGGCCTAGCGATTGCAATTACTATAAATAATTGGTCAAAATTATACTAGCATTGAATTTTCAACGCCAAATGAGGATTTAAAGCTAATTGTAGTCTTTAAATAAAGTTTAAAATGTCTTAAAATTCTTGAAATGCTAGCCCTTTTGCTTTAATTTCCCTTTAGAACGTCAAACTAGACGTATTAGCTTATTGATTCTGTTGGTAAGTTCTAATATTTTTTTAACCTCTACTTGAGATGTAACCGCAAATCAATAAGTGTACATTTTTGATACGTAATGTACTTAATTTGTGCTAAGTTCTTTATTTACTATCCGACCAAAAACGATTTTACTTTTTTTATCCAGAAAGATTACATCTTTTGAAAGATATCTTTGATATTTTATTTAAATTTTAGTAAAGGTCAGTGTAAATCTGTTTGCATTACTAATATAGCCCTTTCTCCGTATTTTACCGTAAAAATTGTATTTCCATAAAATGCTTCGTTTCAGAATCAGCATTTTTCGTTAGATATTTTTAGGTCTTACTTCTGAAAGATTTTCAGAAAATATAATAATTGTGTTTTATACTTCTTCCACTTATCGACGTTTCTTCATTTTATTAAGGGAGCAAAAACGTTCTCGACATTTGAAAATTGCCAAAATTTGAATTGTAAATAAAGGTGAATTCTCTTTGAAAGTAAAATTTAATATATTGGGTCGTTCGAAAAGTAATTTCGTTTTTTCTCGACAAAGGATTTAATTGTATTTTTTTATTCCAACTTCACACTTAAGACGTATAATCATTGTATGTTTTGAGAGGTGATATAGCAATTCTTGTTTGTGAAAACGTTCAATTGATTTTGCGCAGTAGTTTTTGGTAGATGCCCTTTTAAATAGGGAAAGCAATAAGCAGCAATTTCGTCATATTTCACTTTTTTCCTGTAGGAAAGGTAAAAATGCTGTTCAAGCCAGAAAGAAATTAACCGATGTGTATGGAGAAGATGCGTTGACAATACGACAGTGTCAGAACTGGTTTACAAAATTTCGATCCGGCAATTTTGATGTCGAAGATGCACCACGTTCCGGATGGCCGGTTGAAGCTGATAAAGACACGATAAAGGTAATAGTTGATGCAAACTGGCGAACAACAACTCTTGAGATCGGTGAGAGTTTAAATTTATTGAATTCAACTGTTTATGACCACCTGAAAGGCCTGGGTTTAACCTCGAAGCTCGATATTTGAGTTCTCCATGTCCCCACGGAGAGAAATTTGTGTTGTCGCATTGAAGTCTGTGATTCGCTCCTCAAATGTCACAAAAATGATCCACTCCACCATATTATCCAGATCTGGTTCCTTCAGATTATTATTTGTTCCGGTCAATGCAAAATGTTTTGGACGGTAAAACCTTAGTCTCAAATGAAGACGTCAAAAATCACCTTGGATTAGTTTTTTGCCAGCAAATACCAAAAATTTTATGAGCGTGGAATCATGCCTCTACCAGAAAGATGGCAAAAGGTTTTGGATCAGAATGGGCGATATATAATTTAATAAAATAATTATTCATTATACGAGGATCGTCTTTCATTTTCACCAAAAAAAAACGAAATGACTTTTCGAACAACCCAATATGATAGAAAATATTGGAAGTAAAGAAGGTAAGATTTATGTTAATTATAACACCGTTGTAAATACTTGTTCCTTAAAGGCAAATCTGTGTTGTGATATGATCATTTTTCAAGTTCATTACCAAATATTTTTAAGTAAAAAAAAAAAAATGAGTAAAATGACTCAAAAATTAGCATAGTTTGTGAGCATGTGTTTAATAATTACATCGAAACTATTTTGAAATATTTTCTTGTAATAATAATTTAAAAACATATGTACCATGAATTTTTTTAAAAAAAAATAATTTTCTAAATAAATAAATAAAAAAAACTCTCAGATAAATATCAAAAGAGCTTTTGCAAAGGCATATGACTTGTAATTAAGGTTGTATGAAATTCCATATGATTTTAGTGAATACGAATGTATTCTATGCGTACCGAAATTCTAAGAAAACACATTTTCGAGGAAAAAAGTAAGACATAGAATTTTCGACCCGCCACGGAGACACACGGATTAACCATAAAAACTGAATGACCGGACCGCCACAACAACAATTAGTGCGAACAGTGGTTGAATCCTAATGGCAATCACCGGCCTAGGTATAACCCTCCCCGAAGGAAGTGCATCCCGTCATCGATGAGAGGAGTCTGAGCCCCACATATTAGTGCACCCATCAAGTTGGTGAAATCCAACCACTATACCGTAAGCATCTCATCCTGAATTTCAAGGTACCCAACTGGGGGAATTCGGCAAAAAGGTAAAAAAAACACCTATTCCTTCTAGCATAGAAGATAATATAAGATTCACTATTAAAGGATAATTTATAAACTTTTGATTTTTCAAACCTATGCAAATAAAATATTTCTGCAATGACGGAAATGCTTCCTATCTGAATGGATTAAAATTGAAAAATCAGTGTTTTGGTGGTACAAATATTTTCTCTTCTCTTCAAGGATTTTTTTTTTATTTAGGAATATTTTAAATTTTATAGAAAATTATTAGTTTTTACAATATTTAAACTCAAAGGCTCTCTGATCGGAATAAGGTGAGTTGATTGAACTTACGACGTAAGCTTTGACTGCTTCGAGGACTCTGTTGCATTTTGCGCATCGCAGGCAGCTTCGATGCCACAGGCGTTTCATGAACATCACTTTCTCGGCTGGAACAGGAAGCGAGGAATTATTTGAAATCCATTTCAGAACGTACAAAAAAATCGAAAGCTCATTGTAAAAATTTGTTTATTAATTTTCCTTTTATGTAAACATTAATGACACATTGATATGTATGCTCATCAGTGGTCATCTGCTTTCACACATCGATAATTTTGAATAGAAATCTCAAAACCCCAACTTCGCTGAAATTTTCATTTTCTCGTATACGATAAATATATAGAGAGAAAATATAGCAAAAAAATTAATCCGAGGTTTTCACGAATCTCGGAATTTTTAGCTTAGTGTCTGTACCGATTACAGGCTTGCTTGCATTAAGTGGGTCTGACTGCTTTATTTGCTTGCGTCAAGTGAGTCTGACGACTTTATTTTTACTGAAAGTAGATGACACCACGACTGTTGCAGAAGGTTGCGTTGTCAAGGTCACCAATGTAACGAGTGAAGATTGAGGTATGTACCCATATCACTAGGGCCAGTAGCCGAGTAACATGACCACAATACAAAAGTCGGCTTCGGTATCATAGATGTTGTCTGGCCTTTGAAGCTAGCTCCGCTGAACTTCCCCACCAGTGAGTCGACGGAGAGATGAACGATTTTTATAACGCCAAGCGTTATGGCGAATTGCTCCTTGCTTGCGTCATAACGCTTGGTGGTTTAAAATCGTTCGTTATCTGGTTTATGAAGCTAGAGCCACATGTAAAAAATACGTATTTTTACTAAATGTACGTATTTTGTATTTTTCACATGTCTGTATGTGAAAAATACAAAACCACTTTGAATTAGAAATCTAGTATATAGTCTTTACAAAAAATTCTATCGAATTTTGTGCAAAATATGTTCAGAGGATGTCTATCTCACCACATGTCTGTTGTGTCAGCGATTTCAAGCCGAGCTTGCGTCTCTTGTAGCGCCAACTAGGGCCAATATAGCATAAATCTATAAATATATTGTAAACGCTATATGGTAATATTCAAACTTCTAGCTCAAAATGCTTTTGAGTATTGTATTCAAAGACAAACAGACAGAACGACTGTCTGTTTGTCGAAAGTACCGTATTGACTCCATTTCAAAAATATTTATTTCAACAAAGTGAGTTCGGAAACGTGGAGATTCGTCAAGATATCCGATTCCATTTTTTTTGATGATTACTTTACTTTATTTTTTGTATAACATAAATACAAAAATAAATTTAATTTGTCGAAAGTACCGCATTCTTATGCCAATTAAACACATTGATGCATTTGGACATAATTTAATTTGAGAAATATCGTACTGACAGTCTATGTAAGGACACTCTATATTTAACTCCTTCCAAAAATGTTCATTTCGATAATATGCTATTCAATAATTAATTAATTCGTTATGTTTATTCAGAAACAGAAATTTATTAATAAACACATATTAATAAATTCTGATAAGTTCATTATATTATAAACATAAAATTTGGTGGATTTACTATAAAGAAAAATAAAGTTCATAAAAATTATCTAAAAAGCGTATTTTGGGATTATCCCGTAGATCTGTCAACATTCGAAAAAATGCGACAATCCTCGCGAAATGCGTCAAAGGAGGGGCAAAAAATACGCCTATCCTTTGGCGCTATAATAATGGAAAGTAATTTGTGGTTATTAGCGCAAATGCTACCTTTTGGCGATAATATCGTATTTCGCAAAAATAATCAACGGGGTAATCCCAAAGTACCTTAAAAAGAATTAACTTTTGAGTTCACGTTCTTCAATTGGAATTGGAATTTTATTTATCTCAATATAATGATTCAAATTTTTTATTATTCTCTTTTTAATTTTTTAAAAATGACTTGGTAAAATTCAGTAAGTAACATTTTTTATGTGTAACTGTATGCAAAATATTAGTTACAATAAAAAGTCAATCATTTCATATTTATTACAAAAAATAAATAATCACCAAAAATATGATTTTATCCTTTTGACTTTATTCGTCAATGATATGCAGTTAAATCAAGAAGGTTGTCATGGCAAGTGGTTAATGTACAAATACAAAAAATATTTAATGAAATTTAGTTTGATTTAAAAACAAAACGTCACTGAGGTTAAAATGCAGATTCGCCCATTTATTTGGCGCGTTTTTTTCTGCAATCATATGCTCGTTATGTATGTAACTTGAAACCGCAAGAACCGAGATATGAAAATTCACCATATTGGTAAATTTTGAAATTGCGCCAAGCAGTGAGCTATACCGCTCTTTCGCCTTATCGCCAAACTTTTATAATTTTTGGAGATAATTTGCCAATTTAGTTTTAAGACAGAAAATTAGATTTAGATTGATTTGGGATAAAAAAAGGTGAAAATTTCGTGAACTTGGTGATAGGAGGTTTTTAAATCTAACCAGTAATCATTGTATTCTGAAAGGAAAATACTTCTAATATAGTATTTGGTTGTGTTTTCAAACAGTACAAAAAACACGTAATTTTAAATATAACCTTAAGAATTGATCAGAATTTTTTCAGAATTTAAATCCAACAGAGACTATGTGAAACACCAAGAGAATCTTCCGCTTGTGGTTTTTTATTTTTGAGTATTTGTCCTCTGCATTTTTCTTTAAAAGTAAAAATTTGGAATTCACCTATCATGCTCAGAAATAATTCTTCAGAGTGAAAGAAAAAATGGTTTATAACATCGGCTTCATAATGCACATGACTATTTATTATCTAATAGGGAAAAGTTGGCACTAAATGCATATAATTAAAAGTGTATTGTTATTTTAAAATGTTATATTCACAGAAATCCAAATTCTAATATTACTATTCATTGCCTAATAAGAGATATTTTAAAAGTACGGGTCAAATAAGTTTAATTAAAAAAATTTCAAAACTTCCAAATAAGTTTTCAGATATTTTTCACCTAAAATAACTTCTATGTTTACTTACCATTGTAGACAGTTTTTCCACATGTCGGACAAATAGTTGGTATATTGTCTTTAGAATCTAACATTATTGTTTTATCTTCATTAATAAATGCATTTGATATAGAAAAATTATTTTTAAAGTAACTCTTAAAAGCAAACTATTGCAGTTTTCCTGTTGGGCCGAAATGCGAACCATATAAATAATTTGTTAGGTTTACAAAAACGACAAAATATTTGTAAATATCGCGAGAAAACTGATGGTATTATGATTGCAGTTAATCGGGTGCATGACTTTCATTTTTTAATGCAATACAAAAATCCAAATTTAAGGATAGAAGATAAGACACAAAATATACTGACATGTGAAAGTTTCAAAAAATGAAAAATTAACTAGTTAAACATTTGCATATTATTTAAACTGTTTCTGGTAGCAAATGAATTCTATTCTTGCTCACATTATATGTATCATAGATGAGAGTGACGATTTCATAATAAAAATAATTGTTCAGCTTCTAAATAAAATTTTTGATTTATAATATTTCAAAAAATATGAATTTTAAATTTTAGATAGTTCTTTTATCCCGAGGAATCATATTCTGCGAATTTTCTGGACACTCCAACTTCTGTTTAACCCGGAAAAAGCTACGAAACGCGTTTCTGGAGCATTCGCCAGAGAACACATCTTCATTCCTTCCTTCCTTTCTATATAGAGTAGTTATATTGAAATTATCATAAATCGGTCTGCTTTAGAAATTGATGTACCTTATCGGAATGTAAATATTTTTAATTTAGGATATTATATTCTCAAGATTATTTTGTCAAAGTGATGGCAACACGCTGATAAAAGATAATTTTTTTGCCATTCTCGAGCCAATTAAATTGTAATTTGGCATGAAATAAATTTTTGAAAAATATGGTTAAAATAATTATTTAAAAATTTATTATAAATAAAAATTTAATTTGTAGGTAAAAAAAATTGATATCGTTAAAAAGATAATTTATTGAACCTTAATTTGATATAAAAATCATTTTTGGGTGATAATATTTTCGGAAGTTATCACAAAAAAAGCATCTAAATTTCGTTTAATTTTTAATTAATTAAAAATTTTGTGAATCTAAACCCTTTTCGAATCCATTTGAATTGACAGAAAACATTTCTTCAGAGTCGATTCAGCCGTTTACGCTCACACACGCACGCATAGAAGACACGCATAGAAGAATACACACGCATAGAAGAATTGTATATACATATCGATATATAATTATGTATTTTTTAATTTTAATTTTCAATTTTTCTAGCTGGCAAACAAAGTTTTGGAGCTCCACCGATATTTTTCCTACGCATTTTGAGGCATCAGAAACCTCATATCAAGACAACATCAGGTTCTCGCATAAAAAAAAGTTGGAAATGTTGGCTAATCTCAAAATAATGCAACTATCTACACCTACATAAAAATCTCTAAAAAAAATTCTGATTAAGTAAAACCGAAAAGAACACTGTTTGCAATGGGCTAAAATTCACATGTTATGAAGTTCAGTATCTAATTCTGTTTTATTTTTCGATGTAATAGAGGTGTCTCAGTTGTCTACTAATTGTCATTGTCATAGTCTAGATGATTAAAGAAGAACATATTACACCCGACAGTTAGGAGGAGAGAGTTTAATGGTTGTTTGGCATTTAGGAATGAAGGAAGAATAAGTGTTTATGAATGGCAGTAGAAACCCACGTACTTTCACATGAAATTCATATCGTCTTCCGATGGCGTTGATGAACTGTGAGGACTGGATGTTTCAACATGTCAGAGCATAAATTCATGCAGCCGTGGTGAAAAATTGGTTTTCAGCAAATAATGGTCGGATTGCTCGGGATTGCTAAATGCCCAGACCTCAATAATGTAAGGAACATGTGAGAGCGGATTGTTGTCGCATTAAGCGGACTAAAGTTAGGAATATGGGGAAGAAAAACAGTTTGAATTTGTAGCTAAGCTTTAGAGAGTTTTGAACGATGTGTGGCAAAATTTTAACCAAACTGGAATTTAAACTTTTCACGATTTCATACCAAATAGAAACTTTGAAATAATCAAAACCAATGGTGTAATAATTCCTTATTAATAAGACTTTTGTTTCACTATTTAGAAAGTTTCCTCCCTTATTCACAGAGTAAAATACAGTCAAAACTTTTTTTTTTGTAATTAAACTTGCATTTTTTTTCGTTTAAAGTTCCAAATACAGTTACTGATGTAAATATGCCTATAAAGTGTTACTAATTTAATTGTTCTGAAGAATTAAGTGTTCTTAATTAATGTGAAAAATAAACTTGCCTCTTTCTACTTTTTTCGCGTAGCGTTCAGTCATGGATGACTCAGTAAGCAGAAATTCAAGTTTTGTCAGGGGAAGATTAGACTGACATTTACAATGTAAAATGGCCAAATAGGGTTTTAACGTATATGGTATATCAGCTGTACATGATTAAAATATCCATCCCAAAATACTTCCAATTACACTAAAATACATTTCCTATTTTTTGAAAAACTTAAAAACTGAAAATGTATGCTAACTCTTTATAAATAAAGTACAGTAGTAATTTTGTATGTCAGTAATTATGTGTACAATATTAGTTTTGTTTGTGACCATACATATTATTAGTTTTGTAGGAATATTTTAATAGTTTTTGTAATATACAGGGTATCCCAGAATTATATGCAATATGGAATCAGAAATGAAAAGGGTAGAAAAGAAGTGCGTAGTAGCAAGAAATCCTAAGGACCAAGCATTCCGCATCCGTTTTTTTTTTGTTATAAAATAAATTAGTCTGAACAAAGATGACGGTGTAAATGAAGAAAAGTTTTATGATCCGTTTTGTCTTATCGGGAATCTTATCTCAGCCCATACATAAGATGCAAGTCTTTATTCTTAGAGAATGTAAATCTTTCCACCATTATGCTACAAAGAATCGTTTGAAGCTTGCTTACTGGCATTCTCTATCAAAACATTTGTTTTGCAAACGATTCGATAATATAAATTAAAATTTGAAAATGCATAATTCTCATAACTTTTCAATTCTTTTTCTACCAAAAATCCTTATTTAAGCTGCACTACTAAACTTGTAAATTGTCTGCTTTAAAAATATTTTGAAAATAACGTTTCTTTTCGTTTCCTTGGCAATTCTTGTTCTTCTCGCCTATACTTTTCATTTTTGAATAATATAGTTGTACAAATTTTTTTTTCCTTTATACGTATTTTATCTAGGTTTAAAGTTTGGCACATGAATTCAGAGTCGGGCTGTATATTTTTGATGTTCCATGTACATTATTTTTCCGAAAAGTCTAGTATGTTTACAGTTAGTAAGCCTACAGTTTCTCGCTATTAAACCAAGTAATTTGAATAATGGATCTCCCATAGTTAAAATCTTTGTCATTTGTGTAAAAATAACTGAAGAATCTGAAAATCACGCTCGTTTAAATATACATTCGAAAGTAATTTACATTAGAGATGACAACGTCAAGTCAGAAAAACCAACTTCACTGTATATGTTAATATTCATAGCACACATTTTCTAGAAAACGTAAGTGCAATTTGGAAATAATTTATATATGTTCATTACGCAAAATTTCTGAGTCATTTGAAATTGCTTTTTAAATTTCTTACTATATTCTCATTGATAAATGAAACAATGTTTTTAAATATTGGAACTTGCGTATTAAACCGTCGATGTGCCAACGGTCGCCAACCACATCGAGCCAATTTACTTAAGTTGCCAGATCACTTCGATGCCTCTCAGAATGGCTATAAACAGATAATCTTTCTTATGAAGCCTGTGCCACATAAATTCTGACAAATAGGAATTCAAATGTTCTCTTTTCGTACACCAATCGATCAAATTCCAAATTTTAATCCTTTTAAAGAGTCAAAAAATCAGAACAAAAAAAAGCGCTTAATGATCTTTTGCGAAACCAGAAAAAATGGCGGACGACAGTTAAAGTTCGCACAATTTTTTAAATAATGACGGTTGCTAGCAATTATTGGTGGTTTAGCAACTCGTTGGCGACGTCTTCAAACTTGGCGATGAAGATCGACGGCTTAGTACGTAAGTACCTAAATATTTTTCTGTGAGATGAAAATCGCATATTAACAACAATTACAGCAGACAAGAACATACATTTTTATTACTATAATTTAACACAAGAAACACAATTGATAATTATTTATCCACAAAATCACTGCGCGTTTCCACGCTTGCGCACCATTGAAAACAAAACCACAGTGACAGATTTTCAGATACTTTGTCGATGGGACACGAAAACATACACTAGAACGTCACAAAGGAGGTACGGTGCGAGAGTACCGAATGCAAATTGATGTTTCAGAGATTCGACCTCGCGTCCCTCTTTGATGTTCTCTAAAGGATGAAACCATTGGAGAGAGGTCCACACTAACAGATGGAAGGGTCAGGTGACGAATGGATGATGTTCTAAAGGTGTGATTCTCCCCTCTTCCACGAACATATAGGGATTGTGACTAATCAGAGTCCATTTGAGAAAAAATCCGCTGCCAAAGATAGTTCCAGCGTCTACTGAAATCGTCTTCTGAAAAAAAAGAATAAAAATCTAAATTTAAATTCGTAAATGATAACACAGTTAGTTAATGCGTAGAACAATCATAATTAATTTTGTTCTGAAAATTTTAACTATTCAATCAAATTTTTTATCTGAATTCTTCAGTTTTCAAATTTTTATTGTTCCTATCCTGATAAAGATAGTTCTTTATGTTAAAATTTATATAGTAGATATTTTTTGAAAATTGTGTCATTTATAAATAATTAATTTCATTCTAATTTATTAACATTTAAGCGTAAAAAAATAAAGTGAATACTTATAAACGTCCAAATATTCAATTTAACTGTAAGAAATTTTACAATATATTTTGAAATAAGAATGTTTATTGAATCTAATGAATACGAAATTGTCTTTGAATAATTAAAATTCAATTTAAAAGAAAATATTATCATTGTTACATTTCCCTTTTTTTATAATGAACATTCTCGATTTAAAAATATAAGATTTTTATTACCTTTGCAAGAATCAATTCTTTGTTCTTGATAGTTGAATAGGAATTTTAATGAACCATATAATTTTCAATAGTCATGCCATATCTTTTGACTGATTATTAATGGTTCTAATTTTTTTTAATTCTAAATTTTTATTTAAATGCGTAATCAAAAATTTATCCATTACACTGTATTTAGGTTTTTTATTAGAAATTTTTTTTGATTTTTTCCTTTAATGAACTGAAGTGGTTTTATGAAGTCGTAAAGACAAAATATATAAATTATTTTCATTCCGGTTTTACAAGAACTTTAATAATGTTTGCTCGCTACTAAGCACCTCATTTTGAATTTTTCTTTAATAGATGAAATTTCGCAGAGTAAAAAAAAAGAAAAGTTACCAAATAATGAAACAAGAAGGTTAATACAGTTTTATTTTTTCAATTCCTTTTTAATTTGATAGATGAAAGCATAATTTATTATGATACAATAGCTTTTACGATTTTATTCAATTCAATTCGAATCATTGTTGTAAATATGAAATTTTATAATCAATTTTTCATTCAATCTCAAATGTATTTCATTTCTGAAATTGTGTACGATTCCATATTTTTGAAGATAATATTTGCAAAGCCTAAATATTAATTAATCGATAAATTGAATTTAATTTTGAATTAACCCTAAGGTTGCCATTTTCAAGTTGGAAAAAAATCATAAAATTAATAATGAATTATGGGAAAATATTTTCTTTTATACTAATAAAAGGTACGCTTTTATTAAGTCCATTTTCAACTGAAATGCCAAATCTTGGATCATTTGCCAGTCACTTTATACACTTGAACTTTGTTTCATTTTGAGATTCATAGCATCTTTTACAAGAGCGTGACGTCAAGGCAAAAAATAAGACAACTCGTGGTTAGATGTCAAATGACAAGGCAAATAACTGTTGTCATAGGAGTTGTTTCTCGTCTATAAAAGGAGACTTCTTTTATCCGAAAATAGATTGTAAAAAAGTGAAATCTCAGTTCGATATATTCAAATGATCCTGTGATGAAATATCCAATATGACACAAAATTATTCAGCAAATAACATTTTTATTGCTTTTACTGAATATCAAAATGTATTTACAAAGGAAAATTCTGATCTTTTTTTTTACGGAGTTGATATTTTTTGTTTAATTGAAATGATTATAATGAAAGCAATCTTTTAAAAATTGCTATGATATGTTTAGAATAATAATTTTTTGACTTTCTAACTGGAAACAAAAGTTTTAATTACCATTCCAATTGCCATTTTAACAATTTATGTTTAAAACATTATTTTTAATAAAATAAAATTTAGAATAAATAGATTTATATTCTTAATAAAACTCAACCGTTTGGAATTATGGATAATTTTTCCTTAATTTTTTTTGCAACAATAAAGTTATAAAAAGATAGAGCATTTTTATTAGTAAAAATTAGAAATATTTTTCACTCCAATACAAGGTTATAAAAATAAAATCATGCGAGAGTAAACTGGAATTTTGTCCACATATGTGATATATTTCAATTTTTAATGAACGCTTTGACTGTAGGAATCTGTGGTTTGGATTACTAACAAATTTATTATGTTTTAATTTCTTTATAACGTTATTTTTGGCACCTCACAATTTTATCCCAATTCAATTTTCAAATTTCTAATTTAAAATATTTTTGAGTCTTTATCCCAGAAATAAAAGTGCTTCCATAAAACTTTTCTAATTTATAATTTTCCATCTTTCAAAATTTGTGATAATGAAAGCACTTACATCTGTAAGTCTTGATTGCTCTTTACAATGCTTTTTTTTTTGAAATTCAATAATAGATATCTCCACTCAAAATTCAAGCATATGAAAGCATATAATAATTATAATTAATTTTAAAATTTTTATTATAATTAATTGATTAATTGATAGTTAATTTTTGAGAATATTAAAACTTTGTATTCTAACCAGAGATGCACAATAATATAAAATATTTCAAATCATATTAATACAAATTAATTTGAGGAAATAATCGGAATTTGATTATAAAAATTTCATTTTTGCCAACATAAAACAGTCAAAATGAATAAAGCCATATAAAATATCATCAAATCTTTAAATAAATTTTATAGGTAATACAACTAGAAAACTTCAATTAATCAAAACAAATTTTTTTTTCACAAATTTTTCTATCACGTATCTGCGTAAACATATCAAGTCTTTTGTTCGTAAGCAAATTATCTGACTCCGAATTAAAGAGCATCTGTTTCGAGATTAACAATTACATTAGGCCGAAAATCTCGGATAGCAATAAAGGAAATCTTTTCTTAATTGTGGAGGCAAATCGCAGCCATTAACACGATCTAAGCGAACTCATTAGAGCTTTATCTAAATCCGATGAACTCCGGGACGAGGGTAAGAATCGGAGCCAAAAAGGTATTTCATTCGATTACTTTATTAGAAGATTTTATTAGATGAAGAATTCTTCTCTTTATCTGAGAGAGTTTTCTTTAAATATCTCTTAATGATAAAGAGAAGAAAAGAGATCGTTCCTTGCATAAGGTTCTGCCTTTGAATATTGTAGATACTGTAAAGAAACTTGTTCTGACTTGGCGAGGAATGAATGCAAAATTTATTTACAATTACAATTATTAAACAATTTTATTATCATGTTGGAACATGATATTGTTTTTGGGATGAGGTTTTTGGCGTCAACAAAGATTCGTAGACGAAAAATAAAAATTTTATTATCTGCACGAGCATCTCAAAAAATCAGCTTTTAATATCGCGTTGGCATTGCATTTACAAAAGCTCTGATTTTAAAAAAAATGTTAATGACTACAGCAATAAAACCTAGAAAAATGTCATTTTGAACACGTGATTATGTGAAATGAAATAAATAGGAAATGTGATATCTTTTTAAACAATCAATGCGAGACAAAGTTTTTTTTGATCGTTTGCAATATTAAAGTGACTCATTCAACGAAACGATTAAAATGAATAAAAATATAATTTAACTTGCACGAGCACGTGGTGCTTGACCGTTTAAGAAATGATGTTCTGACATGATCTGTGCATTGAAATATGCACAGAAGATTTCATTTTAATCTTTATATTTTACTTCTTTCTAGTTTGTTAAGTAGAAAATTTGTAATGAAGATTTCACATAGTTTTTCAGAGTGCAACAGCAACAATGTCCTAAGTGTTTGGAAGTTTTTGGTGAGGTCACCAAAACAACTTTAATGTACATGAGCAATTGTGCCTTTATTTTCAAAAATATAATATGAGCTTAAATTCTGATTTCAGAAAGAGATGTGCTACTCTTTTCTGGAATGCATCGCTATGAATTTTTATTTTAAAAAATGTGTCTCAATTTTTAAAAATGTGCAAACTTTTGTATCCTTGATAGCAATAAATGGTTTTAATTTTTTTATCGATTAATTTAATTTTATTAAATTTCGTTCTAAATGAGTAACGCCACTTTTAAACGAATTTTAGAAAAAAAAGGACTTCATGATTTTCTAAAAGTTATAATGATGAATCATGAACTGAAGACTACAAAGTGAAAATGAAAAGTTAAAACAAAACAGCTCTATTTTTTTAGTACGAGAGTACAGTTTATTTTTAGAATACTTTTTATTAACTTAATTCATTCCAATTTTGGTTCATGTAATTCATTTCATGGGGTTTTTTGCTTTTAGTATGTAATAAATGTAGAAATTAAGTAAAAGGATTAATACCCGAGTCTATTTTTGACAATTCTCTATAAATATAGCAGTTGCCACCACAGCCATTTTGATTTGAATTATAAAACCGGAAAAATATTTCTGGGCTCTTTTAAAAGTCAAAGAATGATTTATTTGAAAAATGAATTCCACATTCTTTCTTTTAGTAAAATATTTTAAAATAAAGTTTTTAATTCTATGCAATATATCTTAAACGTTAAAAAGCTATGAATATTTACTTTATAAAGAAGAATAGAAGCTAAAATTGTTTAATTTTTTTATGCGTGAAGCATTATAATAAATATAGTTACTAAACGTCTTGTACAACAAGTTGTTTCACTGAGAATACTGGTTATATTCTATTTCAGTTAAAATTGTTAGCTATAGCTTTATGTCCAGGTCTTCTAACATTAAAACTGTCTTGCATATATTTTGCTCATTGTATGCAGGAATCTTATTAATGACCACCAGTCTCATGACTATTTAGCGTCATTAAAAACGTTAATGTTCATTTAATATATTTTCTTACTTTCGTAGAACTGTAGCTTCATTATAAACTACTGGGATATAAAATATAATCAACAAAAAGTCATGTGAGTAAATATTTGATGAAAAAAGGAATATCTCAAATTTCAGGAGAATAATGTAATCTTTTGTGGAAAGGATAAAAACATTTTTTTAATTGCTAAAATTAAGAAAAATTTACGCCACAATTAAATTTGTATAGTTCAAAAGAAGATTTTATGAAATTTAAAATGATAAAGAAATTCATTTTTGTACCATGATAAAAGAAAATCTATTTTTTCTTGATTTATTTTTAACCTATATTTGGTTTTGTTTCCGTTAGTTTAGAAAAAAAAAGGAGTACACATAACTCTTCAACTTTCTTCTATGTATTACTTTTCAAGGAAGTTAAATTTCATAAAAGTTATATTTAATGAAGTTGTATTGAAAAAAAATTATAATTTTTAAAAGGATTTAAAAATTTGGTTTTTGTAGTCATCCGTGCATTGAAATAGCAATTATATAATTAGTTATTGACCTTTGAGTTAAAGATATTGCTCCATGAAATTAGAATATTACTTACTTTTCAATCTTAGCTAACTCTGATCAAAAGACCCCCTCCCCTTTTCTCCCAAAAAATGCGCGCTTCTTCAAAATAATGTACAGATTAAAAAATTTACAGTATTCTAAATTGAAATTCAATACATATTATTCAGAAAGAAGGGCGAATATAATTAACCAAAAAAATTATTTTATTTTGCGTAAGTCTAAAATGAAGACTGATAAGAAAATAAAACGTCAAAAAAATTATTAATGACTGATCGGAATCGGTCCAACTACAAAATGATTATTGAAAAGTGTTTGCCAACGTCATCCGAAATTTAAGCAAGCTCTAGGCTTTATTAGAACGCGCCAAAGTAACAAATTAAGGAAATTAATCCCTTTGGTTGAGTCTGGAGTGTTATCTGAGGCGGCATCTGCCACTCAAGTTCACTTCAGAATGTCAGGGGAAAGAGATATCAAAAATGTGATGGGAGTAAACATTTCTATCCTAAAAAAAGCGACCTAAGTAGTGAAGAGGTCATGAAAATGGGTGAGAAAGAAATTTCTCAATATTTTTCTGAAGGAGCTCTGCGATTTATGATGTCTGTAAAATTATCAAAGAAACAGACTGTACTGCTTATGCACAGAGGAACTCTCTGTAAATACGCAAGTATTTTTTTTAAACATTATGATATTACAACAGTAAAGAAATCTTATTCTAAGGATGCTGATAGAATAATAAAAATGTTGGTTTCTGAAATAAAATCCTATGATATTGTTGATTAGCTATAAAAAATATCTTTACTTTACAAAAAATGAGCCTTATTATGTTTCCGCACGAGTCAGATAATTACAATTTTCAAAGTGTTGTCGTTACTGTATTTAAACAAAATTGTGATAGAAACCCCTTTCTTAAGAAAGAATTTTCAACAAAAAAGGAAATAGTAAAATAAATAAAGAAATAAAATTAATATAGACACTTTAGAAGTGTTTAAAAGCAAAAATGGGGCTGCCATTTAGGAATACCCTTTTCAGAATTCTTAATTTCTGGCAAGCAATAGAAGAAAAATTAAAGTCCGAAAAATTTTACCTTGTTTTCTATCGACCAGTTACATGAATATTGGAAAAGTATATCGTTTATAACTACTAATTTCAATTTTATCGCACGATATATCTTTTATTAATTTTAACTGTAATTTTATTGGGATTCGTAATAAATAGGCTTTTTTAATCAATTTTCATTAAGTGTGTGTTTTAGCATGTTAGAATTTGAAATTGAATTACTGATCAATGTGACTATTACAAAAGAATCCTGTTATGATTTTTATAATAATGTTTAATAAGCTAAAAAAATGAATGCAGATGAGTATTGATTTAAATTCTGTTGATGGACGGTTGTTAAATTTTTCAAGGTGATAGAGTAATTGCGAGAAAGCTGATTAAAAAGGGAGAGGGTGTAAAGTGATAACAAAGAAATCAAGGGAATTTGAAAACAAATTAGGATTAAGAATTGTAGATTTTCATAAGATTTATCAAACAATACTTATTCCATAAACAAGGAAACGGACTTTGCATATTACAATTTCTTCAGATAATATCCCAAAAATTTAAGCATTTAATTTTTTAAAATATTCTACAAACTTTCGATTATCCGCGAAATTAAAGACGAAGTTTTCGCGGATAATTCGTAAGGAGACTGAAAAAAGATTACAAATCAATAGAAAAAGGATTGAGGTTACATTTATTTACAATAGGATGGTTACATATTCAATTATGATGTAATAAACATTAGTTTTTTGGATGCAACTTTATTTACACTGTAACTGAGATAAACAGCCAAATCATGTAAAAAACAGCCAAAAGTAGTCAAACTAAGAGCAGCCAGGCACACTTTTACTATGGAAGTCACAAACTAAATGTGAATAATTCTAGCTTAACGTTATTCTTGGTCTTGTTTTAATAGCGTTCTTCGTGGAAATCAAGATGTACCAATTTCTGTATTTGCAGACTTACTGGTTTGCTTTAAACAGAAAAAAACTATTGCCTAAAACATGTTCTTATTTATGAGTAAAGTGTTTTCAACAAAACTTTTAGATTAACAGTTCAGAATAATAGATAGTTTATTGTATATTAAATTAGTTTGCAAAATCTCTTATCCAGCTTCAGTTCTAAAGATTCTTTATTTGCTTTTGGCTCACAAAAACAAGTGTTTTTCATTCTCGGATAAGCAATACTCTGAGCATGCGAAAGAAGGCACTTATTTAGTCAGAAAAGGAGTGATAAGAAAAAATGAAATTGAGAGATTTATTAATAAGGTGAACTCGGATTATTCGCGAAATTGGGTGGCGTTCATCAGTTCTGTAGGCCGTCCCACAGCGAAGAGCAAGAGTCGAAAAGTTCTAATCTTAAGATCCTGAAATGAAAAGTACTCTCATTACCATAATTACACTAATGATGTCTCATCTAAGATCATTCAACAGAAATTTCATCAAAACAATCGCCGTTCGTGCAGTTAAGTCTGTGGAAATTATACAGGAGAGATATATTGACAGAGGGAACTTCTGGGGAAGAATCCACTCAACATGTAGATTAACATCTTAGAAAAAATGTCATCAAAATAACTATCATTCATCTGTATAAGTTACCCAGAGAAAGCGATACTGACCGAGGGAACTTCTGGGGTTGACTTCGTTCAGCAAAGGGAATGACATTGGACCGGGTGCAGAACACCCTGCGTAATGCACTTCCTCATGCAGTCCGGGCCCCGTTTCCGGAAATCAATCTGCAGCCGCCAAGGAAAGATGCCGGAATTACGCCCGCCTCCATCTGAAGTCGACATCACTGGTGGCACTGCGAAAAGAAAGCAACACCATAATCATTCACTGGAGGAGAAATATCCATGAATACAATGACTGTGGTGAATTAATGACAGATCACTGATTGCAGACAGAAATGAATCAATCTGAATATTTGTATTTATCAAGCTTGTTTGTACTGGAGATGTGGAGAAACAGACACCTTCTCAATGTAGAAGTTCGCTATAAATTAGTGAAAATTTCAAAAACTCACAATAAAAAAAAGTAAAGCTCGAAAAAAATTGCGGTTTGTGGGAATAGGTTCAGGCACCATTTGAAATTTTTTCTCATTAAATTTATTCAAAATATGACAAATTAAGGGATCTCACTTCAAACTTTGAAGGTTAATGCAAATCAAGGAAATAAAGTACTGCAACTTAACAGAGAGCATTTTATCTGAAAGCAAAATATGCTTCAACGTCACTTCCACCACAAGATATTAAGCCAGTGAGGCGCTTAATTATCCCTATTAAAACTGAAGGTAGCATATCAGCATCGATACCGCCTATAATTTGTTGAAGTACATATTTCATTTCAAGCAAAGTGGCCGTTGAGTATCGGTAAAAAATAGATTTTAGCTATTTTCACGATCAAAATGTTTGTTGGAGTAATGTCTGGTGATCTTGAAATCAAATTAATCTTATATCCACGGCTTACCACTTTATCTTCATAAAAAATGTGTAGAAGGAGCGCCTAGATGGAAAGAGCAACTTGAGACCATCCTGCAAGCCTTTGCATAATAGTCTCAGAATGGTCTTGAAAAAGGGTAAGGTATCATTCTGCGGTGACTGTATAAGTTTTCCAACCAGATAGATACATGATAACGCTTTTGAAAGTGATAAGATCCAGAAATTCTCGGTTGAAACCACAACAAACAGTCACACGCGTATAATGTAATGGTTTGGTTGTGTACTCACGAGGTTTTGATATCACCCAGACACGACTGTTTCATATATCGACGTCACCGTGCGAGGAAAAGTGAGTTTCATTTGTCCGCATGATATTTAGCAGATGTTGTGAGTCACTTCCCGTTTGTGTAAGCACCCATGTTCCACAGGCTTGTCTTTAATAGGAATCCGCAGAAAAAATTATTAAAGTACTTGTATTTTGGAATAATGCAATTTCAAGATTCCGAGCTGAACGGATTGAAACGGCTTTACGGGATTCCCGCAGTACACTTTCACCTTCACCTCCACTGCTTGCTATTATCATTTGATGTTTTGGCCACCAGGTATTTTGTTCTTGCCATGATATAACAGAGACACGGTCCGAATTGTCAGATAGTCTTCATTTCATAAGAGACTTTCCAAACTCTCTATTTCCTCAAAATGGTGTATTAAATTCAGTATCCTTTTATCCCTTTGGGCGTTTATTTGCCCTGACTCCTTTCATGGTGCGGAAATTTCGCAATCCTTTAAGCACGGATTCACCGTTCTCATTGAACAATTTAAGCACTGATTCTAGATCCGGTAACGATAGCATGTTGCTGGCATCTTTTAAGGATCAATTTCCAGTCTTGTGTTTTATAGCTATTTTGATTGGCATAAACCATCTTGTAAGGGCTATCTATTTGTCACTTTTTAATTATTTTTAATGGAAATAGAAACCAAATTCTATTTGAACATATTCTTTCAGACTGGAATTTTTTTTCCAAAGATTACTTTTTATTATGTGTTTTTTTAAAGTTTGCATAAATTTATAATGCATCATATATTTAGTTATACAACTTGGTAAAATTTACAAATTTAATGGAAATACCGTTTACTAACTCCATCCTTCAATTTTTCAGTTAACATGCTCATTGATAGACATAATTCCAAAGATGCTTTTGAGATTCAGTAATGTGTGAAACTTGGCGATTCGTCAAAATTTCGAATTTATATCGTATGACGATTACAATCCTTTTTTTTTTTCATTTCCTTCTATTAGCTCACATTCTCCCTTTATATATAGGCATATATTGTTCAAATTTTCAATTTTTAATAAAATACTTTCTATTTATCCAATCAAATTTGAGAAATTTTATTTAAACTTGTAGTGGGTGATAATCGATGTTATTACAGTTTTTTCAAATATTCATTCATATTTTTTATTAATTAATTAAAAACTTACTTTATAGCCAATGTCTTCATTTCCCGCCACCAAATAAGTAACGAATTCAGTTTGTTTTTTCCCAATGACAATGGGGTTAGTCTTAACATGTTTTCGGCCGATTATTTTAAACGATTCCGTTTATTTTCATAATTTTGATGCATTTAAAATCCAACATTGTTACTGAATTGATTTTCCCTATTCATTTCGAAGTACTTTCGAATTAAAATAATACAGAATATAGAAAATTAGAAATTTCTTATCTCAATTGTGTATCCCAACTTATGTAGAAAAATCACACGTTTCGCGTTGCCACAAATGGCTCTAAATCCTCAATTGGAATTGAAAATTTAATGCTAGTATATCATTTTGATCAATTATCAATAGCAATTGCAATCGTTAGGCCGGGATAGTCTGGTTGGTATGGTAGTATGGTTTTGGATTCCCATCTCTTCGGCTGCGGGTTCGAACACCGTGTATAGACAGGAGAATTGAAAATATCCAGGAAATTTACTTTCTATACTACTGCTTAATGTTGTGACTCTGTCTTATTTCTATACATATTTCTATTAACTGTAATTATTTAATAAAGAGTAACTAATATAAAATTTTTCTTTTTAACCGAAGTAGAAATTGATTTAAAAAAATGTTTTTTATATTTCTTGTTTATATATATTTCTTATAAAAGAAAGTAAAAAGTTAACAAAAATATTTTAATGCTTAATTTTTTAACAAAAATAAATGGAATCCAAATTTTTTATGATAAAGATTTTTTCAAATCTTTTTTTAAAAATTTACACAACTTTTAATTAGTCTTTGATGGTTTTGAAATGTTAACTTTAAATATTATTCTTTAAATATTAACTTATCTTACGCTGACAGAATTGAAAATTTATATTTACTATTAAATAAACGTAATTTAAACAAATTTTAAATGTATTTTTTAATTAGTGCATTAAAAGATTGAACTTTTTTATTGCAGTTTTTAGAATTTTTCAGTTTTAATCTGAAATCGATTTTTATACGGGTTATTGTAGTCATGTGAAAATTTTTTCTTAAATTCCTTAGTACGTATTAATCACTAATAAGGAATCAAAGGTAATTATTGTGCATTAGTTAATTAAAATAAATTTGTAATGAAAGAAAAAGGCTTGATAATTGATTAGCTAAAGTTTCATTGAATTAATAATTGATTAACTGTGAATTGATTTCCAAAGACATTAAATATTGAACTCGCTAAGAAAAATACACAATTTTACAAAATTTCAAAATTCTACACATTAAAAAGTACATCGGATTCCCAACAGGAATGAAATGAAAAATCAATTGCAAAATTCCATTTTCGTCAGCTTGAAACAAATCAAGTTAAAGATCTAAAAAAAGAAAGCCTCCCATCTTCTAAATATAATTCAAATAAACACACTTTCATAATCCCATTTCTGACTTGATTTTCAACATAAAAGAATATTCGATGGTTAAAAAAAAATTAGTGGTTATTTTATAATGTGAAAACTTGATGTTGTTTTAGTTTCAGGTTTTTGGAGCCTCAAAATTCGCAGGCAACAAACCGGCGATTTACCACTTTTGAGGCACGAATTTTTCGCTTTTAGGGTTCTTGGAAAATAATGAAAAAGGTTGTCAGTTTTGGAGATTTGTCAGCAACTAAAGTTACAAATTTATTTCTTAATTATTCATTGTCTGAAATCCTGGGAATTGTATCAACTAATTTAAGTTATTAACTAGTTTTAACCGGGTTGAAATTATCAAGAGACTATCAGATTACACATGCGTTAATATTTAGAAAAACAAGGAGTTTAATTCATCTCAAAGTCAGCCGATCTCCAAAAATTTATTTGCCAGCTAAAAAAATTGAAAATGAAATTTAAAAAAATCATCA
>JAOUZG010037629.1:208585-246018 GCA_026289955.1 Argiope argentata
GCTTAATTGAAAATTAAATGTGCTGCATAGAGAACATTTGCCATATTAGAAATAAAAATACAAATTGTATAATATTTATATTAAAACCTTTTTTTTTGCTTATATAATGTTCCGGTCATTATCTAGGACTGCTTAATATTATAAAATCATTTCATGTTTGATTGTTGAGAAAGACATCTTTATATTATTTCTGCAATTCAATAAATGAAATAGAAATTAGATCAGAAACATAAAAAATTCGTTTATTTATTTCAGGAAGATTCTTTATCTTTTCATTTCTAATTAATAAATAGCAAATTATGATATCTGAAGTCAACAATATAGGTTGCTAAGGATTATACATACAATATTGATAAATAAACAGCAACAACAATGAAATCTGAAAGATGTCTGTGCCTTTAAAATTTATTCAGAGACAAAATTTCTCTTGCGATGTAGTTTCTTACGCGAGATACATTTCAATCAGAAAGCGTAAATTCGTCGAGACCGAACTCTTGCGTCATTTATCTGTTTACGATAATAATCGCGAATTGCTTAGTACTACTGAGTCAATTCCATGTGGGCTGTTGCTAAATTCATCGCATTGGATTAAGCGTTAAAAAAATAAAGCAAAAGACTTATTCTCTTATTAAAAAGAGCGGGAAATATCACTTGAATGAAAATATGTAAAAACAAATTAAACATGGTTGTACTTTGTAATATATACTCTGCTTATTTAAATGAAGTAATATAATTTAAGGATTATTTAATGACATTGTCTTATTCTTTCAGTTCTCAAATTATTATTTTATTATTATTTTATTTTATTTACTCGCGTAATTAAGGGGACCAGTAAGTACTTTTGTTTACGATCGAATTTATATTTTGCACAAATTATTTATTTGATTGTGTACCCGAATTTATACTAGATTCATTTGCAAGTAAAAGTGATTCTTTTTTTTCTTAATTCATTTTATTATTCCTCTAATTTCATTTAAGTGTTTTTTCCTTCAATTTTCTCTAAAGGTTAACTACATTACATATCCATTTTTTAAATGACTGCCTAAACGCCAAAAGAGATGCTTATTAGAAATTTTTATTACTCGAATGTAAATCACACGCCCCAAGAAAGTTTGAAAGCAATAAAAAAGATTGGGATAAGTGTGGTTGAATTGCCTGTTTTGATTTTCTGACTTTGCACATTTCTGATTAATGAAAATATATTGGAATGCAAAAGATACGAGAAATAAAGTTGTCGTTCTCCACCCATTACAATCCCTTTTTATTCTACATCTTCGAAAATGAAAATTTGCTCTCAGGATAAAAAAAACCTCATTCACTATTTGGCTAAATTCTGTAAATAAAAATGTATTTTTAAATTATTATAGTGTCAGAACATGATGTTTTGTGAAGGAGGTTTGTGGTGTCAACAAAAATTCCGTAAGCGAGAAATGAAAATGTTATTATCTGCACAAGCATCTCAAAAAATCATCTTTTAATAAAGCTTTGCTATTACATTTACCAAAAGGCTGTGATGTAAAAAAATAAGTTAATGCCTACAGCAAATAAAACCTAGAAAAATGTCATTTTGAACACGTGATTATATGAATTGAAATAAATAGGAAATGGGATATTTCTTTTAAACAATAAATGCGAGGCCAAGTTTTTATGATCTTCTGCAATACTAAAGTGACTGATTCAATGAAACGATTAAAATGAATAAAAATATAACTTGCAATAAAATATAACTTGCACGTGGTGCTTGACTTTTCAAGAAATGATGTTCTGACATGATACATTGAAATATGCCTAGAATATTTCATTTCAATCTTTTTATTTGCTTTAAATTTCATGAAATAAACGATGTCATTTAGCATCACTTACGTACTTATTATTTGATAAATATTTATTAGATGTTTTTGTAAACATATTTGAATTAGTTTTGAAGTCAAGGCATAATAAGTTTTCATTCAAAATATGAATAATTTTTTGATGTAATTCATAGAACTAAATATTTATAATGTTAGTATTCTTAGTTTATAAAGATCATAGATTTAATGAAAAAAGACCATAACGAGCATTATGGAATTCTACCTCACGCTCTCAAAATTGATAAGATCAATAGAAACTATCACTTCGTATTTATCAAGAGTCCTTCCCTATTAGCACACAGACATCATGCGGTATTTTTAGAATACTATACGATGTTTTGAAAACATGTTAAAATACTGTAGCTCATCTAATGACGTTCAGATTAACATAGGTTAATCATGCTAGGTTTAGAAGGAGTAATCACAATAATAATAGATAAGATTATGCGGAATCTTAAAAAATATATCTGATCAAAATATAATAAATGTAATTAATTTATGAAAGGGGTCTAACCTAAATTCTTTCACATATTCTCCAATACATTTTTTTCACTCCCTCATCGCTCAGAAAATTGTGGAATTTGGATGAGGCTGAAAATTCTGTGCATATCATTGGAGAACAATAGCTCATATCTAATATTTTACTGAATATATGGTGAGGCTGTGTATTTTGGAAGCCGTTCAAATCGAACTACAGTTGTAATCACAATATAACGTTGCGAATTAGACACGTAAAAGCCCAAATCGACAAATGGTCAATCGTTTAGCAAATCTGATCCAAAATTTTTACAGTACACAGATTTTAATGTTAAAACTGCGAAACAAATTTTATCTACTTAACTCTTTGTTTTTTTACAGTTATGGAATCCAAGGTCCAGGCAGACATACTTCCTGTAAATGGATTTCGTTTGAAATTTTATAGAAATCTACAAATTTGGTCATAAGTCCATAAGCCAAATTTCATCGGTCGGTCATAGCTCTTTTGAGTTATCGTTTTCTCAGACAGACAGATGGTAAGAGGGAGGAAGACATAAAAGTAGACAGGCATGAAGCAAAAAATGTGGCTTTTGGACTTGGGACAATGTGTCACGTGGAGATGCTCAAAATCACGAGTTTAAATATCGGTACTTACTTATTAGACCATCGATCTTTATCACCAAATTTGAAGAGGTCGCCCAAGAGTTGTTAAACCACCAATAATGGCAAAAAACAGCCATTATTTAAAAAGATATTCAAACTTTAACTGTCGTGCTGCATTTTGTTTGTTTTGTTGGCGCCACGGGTTTATCCTATAAATTTGAATCCGTCGCCAATGAATTACTAAACCGTTGCCACCGACGGTCTAATAAGTAAGTACCGAAATCTCATGCCCATTATAATAGTTCTTTGCACTTCATACAGAAGAAAGTATAGATGGGACTGTGGCCTCTTAGATACATAAAAGTTCAGTGACACTGATTCAATAAAATTTTGATCCTTTCTTTCGACGTTTTAGGATTTAAAAAAAGTTTCCAATCGGTTTATAATGTCTAAAATGCTGGCTAATTTTTTTATGAATCTACAGCGTTTGGCCGATTGTTGGCTATCTTTCAGATTTCGTATTTATGGGAATTTATTCATGCTGGAAATACTAACGTTTAGCGTTTAATGTCAAATTTCTTCTATGACCTCTACAATCAATGAAATTTGATGATATTTTTATACTTTTGTTTTACTTGACGGCATGATTATGAAAGGTCCGAGTTTGGTAATCACATTCATTCTTTTATGAGAATATTTTGAGTCATTTGGAGTTCTGGTGAAGATGTACTGTTTTAGTATTTTCAGAATTCGGTTAATGTTTGATCAATTTAATTCATTAATAATTCTATAAAGGGAACGAATTTTGAATTTCTATTAGAGAAATATTAATCTCAAAATTTTTAGAATACGATGTTCCACAAGCAATGAGGATTTTAATATTAATGATTCGGATAGAACGCGTCAAGAAAAGTATTTTGATGTATAACTCATGAAGTCTCCTAATAAAGCATTATAGTCCAATTACTTACATGTTATACATCAAAATACCGGTTTTAACGTGTTCTCTCGGAATTTATCTATATTATAAAATATTATAATATTATTAATATAAAATATATAATATTTTAATAATTAATTTAAAAGAAACTTTGTATTTATAAAAATAAATTAATTGAAAATAGGAAAAAGAAATAGAATATAAAATTGAAACAAAATAATTTTTACGTCATTAATAAAAAGATTATTCTCAAAAAACTTTTTGTTAAATTAAATTTCTTTTTCTGCCGGCTTTCTGGCACAGAGGTAGCGCGTCTTTCTTGGGTTCTGGGAATCCTGATTCAGGTATAGTTCTTCTGTGTGCTATCTGTGAGATGTATGAATGTGCCCCCCTCCCTGTAAAAAGGGTCTGTGCAAGCGAATGTGATGAGTATGTAGTTAACGTTGTAATCTTGACCCTAATTGGAGCTACTTGAAACAAGAGGCGCTTCTCTTCGACTTAAAGTCTGCTTAAGCGTCAGCGGGGCTTGTACAAAGCAAGTGCTATAAGTAACAAAAACATTTCTTTTTCTTATATATTTGAAGAATTCTTTTTGCCAGATTATTATTGTTGTTGTTATTAATATTATTTGCACATAGAGAAAAATTGTAATAAATTGATTTACTGTAATAATAAATTGATTAATTTTCGTAAGATTGATTAATCAACTTTGAAATACATCGATTCGAACTAATTAATTGATAACGCAATAATTGGTAACATATATTTTAGAAAATTTATATTGAAATTGTTACATGAAACTGCTTTTGTGCAAAATATCAGCTATGTTTTCCTTAGAAAGTTTAAACTGAATAAAGTGATTTTGTTATTGAGAGATATAACAGACAAATCAAAATTTGAGGAAGTTTTAATATCAATTCTTATTTTTCAGCTTTATCTTTTGTCAAAGCTTTGTTTTTCTAAGAAGTTAATTATTATTGCAATCAAACTTAAATGTAAAGCTTATAAAATCGTGCTACATCTTGTCTTAAAGTGTCACGTCCTTTTTCCAATCAGCAAGGTACCAAGCTAAATTGGTACTATGCAACTCATTTGTTTCAAAGGAATTACTCAATTCAAATTACAATAAGCAGAAAACTAAAAGATATTTTAAATAATTTTCCAGGCACATATTTCATGGAAAGATTCAATGAGTTGCTCTGTATACATTCATTAAATTTTACTAAACAAGTAATTTTAAAAAATTAAGTTAATTCCAATTCCTATTATTCCTATTAATTCCTATTAACAAAGAAAATTTTTATTTTAGTTACTCTTTATTAAATAATTACAATTAATAGAAATATGTATAGAAATATGACAAATTCACAATATTAAGAGGCAAATTATAAGCGAATTTCTTTTCTATACATGGTGTTTGAACTCGCAGCCCAAGGGATGGGTATCCAACACCATATCAACCAGAATATCCCGACCAAACGAATGCAATTACTATAAATAATTGATAAAAAAATTATACTAGCATTGATTTTACGATGTGAATTCTTGCAACGTGAAAGGCGTGATTTCTCTACAACAGTTGGGGAACGCAATACACATTAGTAATTTTTAATTTTCTGTATTATTTTAATTAGAAAGTACTTCAAAACTCGCTTAATTAACAATATTCGATTTTTGATACATCAAGTATTATGAAAATAAACAGTATAATTTAAAATGATATACCGAAAACATGTTAGACCTAACCTCATTGGCGTTTGAGGAAAATAAACTGAATTTGTTACTTGTTTGACGGCGGGAAAATGAAGATTAATGGCGGGGAAGTTAGTTTTTAATTAATTAACAAAATATTAATGAATTAATATTTGAAAAAACTGTATTAACATTAAATGTCATCCCCTATAAGTTCAAAAAACATTTACTTGAAATTTATTGGATGAAGAAACAGTATTTTATTAACGCTTGAAAATTTGTACAATATAATTATATAGAGGGAGAGTGTGAACTAATAGTAAAAACTGAAAAAAAGTTTTAAAAACTGTCCAAACGTATTTGTTATCTATAATGAACTCTCGAAAAAGGATTTGATCTAAAATGTTTGTTTCAGAAACTAAAAATTATTTAAATACCACAATGCTTTAAAAATATGATCATTTTTTCTTTTTGATACTAATAAAGCAATACTTGTTTTTAACGATAGTTGATATAGTCTAAAATTAAGATGAGCATGTTTTTTTAAATACATAAAAGAGGCCAAGAGATAGCATATGCTGTTTCCAGAAAAGTCTCGTCACGTCCTCCGATAAACGGATTATAATCCCCCCTCATGTATCTAGTGTATCTAAGAATAACAGATTAAAAGGAATTAGCATTGAACTTGGATTACGAGCCAATGAGGATAATAGAGAATTGTGAGTATTTAGGGTAACCGGCAGATGAATGAGAGCGCATAAACACTTGTCTGATTTTTCGAGACGCTGAAATACCACTTCTATCGTGATCTCGGATCGAGACGTCTCATTTTCACAGGCACGGGGGAGAAAGTCTCCAAAAACAGACAAACAGTTGGCCTTTTCGGGGCATTTTTTACAGTAAAACACAGACAAGGGTGACGTCAGCGTTTAATGCCAAAAGAGAAACTTATAGCTATTATCATGTCAGAACATGATGTTGTTTTCGGGATGAGGTTTCTGGCGTCAACAAAAATATGTTGGCGAAAAATAAAAATTTTATTATCTGCACGAACATCTCGAAAAATCAGCTTTTAATAACGCGTTGCCATCCCATTTACAAAAGATCTGATTTTAAAAAGTAAGTTAATGTCTACTGCAAATGTAACCTGGAAAAATGTCATTTTGAGCACGCGATTGTAAGAAATAAAATAAATAGGGAAAGTGATATTTTTTTAAACAATAAATACGAGATAAAGTTTTTTTTGATCGTTTGTGATACTAAAGTGCCTCATTCGATGAAACAATCAAAATGAATAAAAATATAACTTGCTCTAGCACGTGGTGCTTGGTCGTTCAAGAAATGATGTTCTGACATGATACATTGAAATATGCATAACAGATTTTATTTTAATCTTTATTTTATTATTGTTGTGGTCAGGAATATAAAACAAAGGATCTATAGATGTTTTTTAAAACTTTGATTGCTTAACTCAATGTTCATTAAATGCATCTGAGAAGAATCGGATGTTAAAGTTAAGAAAAAGTCCTTCCTTTCATATTGCCTACTGTTGCATTTCTCTGATTCAACGAAACTGGCTTCCCCGTGCTTATTAGCTTGTAATTGAATGGATTCATCCGATATTACGTCATCCTGCTCAAACTTCCTGAGAATTGCTTCGTAGGTAATGAACAAACATCACAATGATGATGATGTTACCAATCAATGTAATTCGACTGAACCACTATTGAATAAACAGTCACTCACTGATTCTCTTCAAATAAGGAATATATTTTTCAGGTAATTGCTGCCAAATTGCTACCTAATTTGAAATCATAAACTGTGGCGCTAGCTTTATAAGCCAGATAACAACTACGATACAGAAGTCTACTTTTGGTATTGTAGTTATGTTACTTGGTTGCCTGTTCTTCGTCGCAGGTTCGTACAGCGACCTTCAATTGCTACATTGGTGACCCTGACAGCGCAACTAGCAACAGTCGTGGCTCCGTCTAAATGCAGCAAAAGTCGTCATTCACTTGATGCAGCAATCAAAACAAAGTCACACAGCAACCAAACAAAGCCTTCAAACTCGCATGACGCACACACAAGCTAGGCATAACAATAGGCACTATCAAAATCGTTCGCCTCTCCACCGAGTCACTGGGGGTGGGGGTATTGTGGCGCTAGCTTTATAAGCCAGATAACATCTACGATACTGAAGTCAAGTTTTGGTATTTTTATGTTACACGGCTACTGGATCTAGCGTCACGGGTTCGTATCGCGACCTTCAATCACTACAAAACAACAACAACAAAAAGGCTGTAAAAAATTCTTTGGTATTGCCTTATTCACTTCAAAATAATAATACTACTTTCTTCACTTTCGACATGTTTTATTACTCTGCACTGAATGATGTTTGTCTGGGTGTGAAGTTCTGATGTCACCCAAGCAGACTTACTGATAGTTATGGCAGTACTGATACATCGGCAGAAGACGATACCTGAACAGATACTAGATGAACGACAGTTTTAAGTCAATATAAAATCATCGGCTGAAGACGATACCTGAACTGACATTATCACAATGAAGGGTTCATAACAGTACTGAGACATCGACAGAAAACTATACCTAAACTGATACTATCGCAATGATGGTTTTATGACAGAACTAAAACATTGGTTGAAGACGATATTGGAATTGTCACTATCACAATGACAGAACTGAGACATCGGCAGGAGACGATACCTGAACCGAACTATAATTGTAATGAAAGGTTTACAACAGTACAGTAGTGTTGAAGTGCGAATGAAACGAATAATCATATCTTACTCGTCCTGTGTACGGTCGCTGCTCCAAGTTGATTCGTCTTCCAGAAGAAGTGAGTGTGTTCCGGCACCAAGGGAAAGAGGGAGTGGAATAGGTTCGTCATTTCTTCCATGGCGGATTCTGTGTCATGGTGGAGTCTGTATCGTTCTATAAGAAAAAATAAAGATTGTAAAGTTACAAATTACATCGTTAAACGAAATCTGAAGCATTGAGCGTACGTTTTCAGAAATATAAATCTCGGAATTTAGCAAATTAAAAAAAAACATTTTATTCAACACTTCTGAAATTTGTATACTGAATGAAAGTTTAAAATTTAGTATACACCTTTTAAATTTCCCATAGTTATATCATTTATAAATTATTTTTTTATTTTGATAAATGATAAAAAAAAAGAAATATATCGAGATATTGGTAATATGATATAAATTTTAGGAAAAACCCTTATTTCCAGAAATTAAAATTTTCATTGTAGCAAAAGAATCAATGGAATGGAGGAGCATTTAAAATTTCAATATGCGCTGAAGATGAATTTAATATAATTCCCAATTACTCATATCTTTTAATTTATCAGTTGATATTGTAATGAAGATTCTACTTAATTTTTAAACGGAAGGGAATTAATGGCAAAGAATCTCATCACGCAGTTTTTCCACCGGTGATAAATCTTTTTTTACATTCAATTTACAATACAGTTACTTTTTTCCATTTCAGTTTAGATTTTTTCTTTTAAGTATTCAAGGATTTTTTTCATTGCAGTGTCATACTCTAATCATGCCCAATCAGCATGATTAGAGTATTGTATTCATTTACTCTGTTTCACTGATCTGATTTAATGGCCCTAAAACTCACCGCTCAATTAATTTGTCTGCTATCACGAGTATGTGCATACTTATAAATATAGAACCTTAAGTGGCAAAAGAATATACAATCATATCTAAACTTAGTAATGTTTCAAAATATCAAAAATTTGACTAATAAATAAAATTCTGAATAAAAAGATACGTTATATCTCGATTTATGAATATGCCAAATATAGATAGTTAATTTTTTCGTTTTTTAAAAATAAGCTATTTCTTCGAGGAAATAGTACAAATCTTTCTAAGAGAAAACACTTAGCTTCATACTGGTGTGCGGCTACCTCATTTTGTACTATAAGCATTATGAAACATAAACAAGAAGCGATCAAAATGAGTAATTTTCAATGAGATCATAATGAGTCATTTTTCAATGAGATCATAATGAGTCAATTTTAAACAATGCTATTCTACCTCTTTATTACTTAACTTTTTTCAGACCAACTATTCTTCATACTGGTGCATGTAAACTAAAAAATTTGTTTGTATTGTCTTAGTGAAATATTCCATTCTTTTTATGATAAATTAAATATTTCCATTATTTCTTTTTTTAAAGAATTTGTGTATAAGTTCTACTGTAGAAACAATCTTCTGGTGCATTGTAATGTATTAAGAGATAATCTGTACTCTTTAGATTAAACAAACATTTTCTGAGGCAAAAACCGGATATCACCTGCAATTGAATTTATCAAGATTATAGTGTGTTAAGCTGACAGCATCACCTGTGCTTAAATTATTAGATTTTACTCAGATAACATTTGCGATTTTTTATTCATTTATGTAGTTTCATCACAGGCAATATTTTCTTTAACGATAAATTGCTTTTAATATAATGATATGTTTTTATGTCTTACTTAATTGCTATGATATGAATGTTTGCATTCAATAAAAATGAAATAAGTGGGACATTTCTTAGAAATAAATTTTATTTAAAGGATTAAAATGAAATCTGTTATACATACTTCATTGTATCATGGCAGAACATAATTTCCTGAACGGCCAAGCACCCCGTGCTCTTGCCAGTACATTTTTATTCCTTTTAATGGTTTCACTGAATGAGTCACTTTAGTATTGCAAACGATGCAAAACACTTTGTCTCGCATTTATTGTTAAAAAAAATCCCATTTCCTATTTATTTCATTTCATATAATCATTTCATAATTCATTTCATATAATAGTAATTCATTCATAAAAATGACATATTTCTATTTTTTATTTACTGTAGTCATTAATTTTTTAATTGAGATTTTGTAAATGCGATGGCAACGCGTTATTAAAAATTGATTTTTTTGAGATGCTCGTGCGGATTATAAATCTTTTATTTTTCTCCTTCGGATTTTTGTTGACGCTAAAAACCTCATTCCAAAAACAACAATATGTTTTGACATGATAAAAAACCTAACATTTTATTCTATTTTTAGATTAAATAATAATTTAATTTTAGGTTATTAAAACAATATATTGTAACCGAAAAGACCCATATGTACAGTATTTTGGAATTTCAAAATAATAGAAAATGAGAAAAACACTAATTATGAAATTTAACCTTTGCAAACATGAAAAAAGTCAAGTTCAATAAAAAAAAGAAACAAAAATCCTATTTGTTTATTTATGACGTGTTATAAAAATCTATATGATACAGAAAAGTTTTCGAATCGAAATATTTCAGTGGTTTTGAAAACTATGTATTTTGATAACTCTTCAATCTAATTTGAAAATAGGACTTTCTTGAGATTTTATTACAAAAATTTGACATCGAAAATACAAAATTAAAGTTGTTTTGTGCAAAGCAACAAAAAATTAACCAAAAAGCAGAGGTTAGAATGTTTTATTTTAAAGATAGGTCCTACAATTTTGATTTAAAAGGAAAGATTCTTAGTTTTTATACCCTAATGCATGAGGTCCTGTTCGCGTTCTCTATTTTTAACACAAACTTTCCGTGAGCTTCTTGGTAAGTAAACTCTGATTTTTGAGGAAAAAGTCTTACTTTTTTTTTGCTAAAGAACACATGAAATAAAATGGTGAAGGATTTTCGTTTTGTGTGTGGGCACACAATAGTGAGTCAAAATAAGAACGAATTCAAAGGAAGATTTCTTGAAGTTTTCTTACTTTGATTTCTGAAGAAGCCATTTTTTTTTTAAAAATAAAAAAGCTTTTGTTTCCATTTGTGTGAAAATATAAAACAGTTATCAGTTCTCTGCAAAGAAAGTCTTGGAATACCAAATGATAAACAACATCAATAACTAATATAAATCTTATTTATTTGCTATTGTGTGGAATAAATTTTTCTGCTTAAATGGCAAAAAAATCAAAACATTAAAAACACAAAAGTGAAGTAAAAAATATTGATTTTGTACTTTTATCTTTTGTTATATTAAATGTGCAATCATTTCTTCGTGATGATAATGCTATTGCATGATGGTGTACAAAGGAATACAGCAGAAGAGGTCTTCCCAAAATTTTCTCGTAATCTCTCTAATCAAGATGGTGTATCAGAAAATGCCTTTCATGGAATTGGCGAACAATAGAAACAAACTATAAACCTTTGCTGTAAATTTAGCATTTTTATAACATATATTTTATTCTTGGCGAGTGTTTAAGATTTAATCTTTAGCATGCGGTTAATAACCCAACCTATTAAAACTAAACTCTAATGTAAAACTATAATTTTATTCATAAAATTGCATTCCAAATTTTGTATATTTAAGTCGGTGCTCTTTTGAGTTATCGCGTTTATGTGTTTCTAAAAGTACAAATCAACAGATAGTCAATTTATCTTTGTATTTGGGTTAAAATTTTACTGGTGTCTATACGATGAATGTTGTTGTTATAGTTAGTTATAGCACTTATTTAAGTCTGTCAGCAATTTAAACCGATTGAGTGTCTCTCGTTTTTCAGTAGCGCCAACTAGGGACAAGAGTACAAATTAGCTGTACACACGTCTCAACCCTTTTTTATGGGTAGATTTTCATTCATCCATCCACAGATCGTAATTTAGATCTAGAAAGAACGATCACCTCTGACCCAGTGCCCGTAGTGGTATTACTCTCGACATGGAGGATTTTGTGTACAAGACGGATTTAATTAGTGCTAGCCACCACATACTCGGGGAATCTTCAGCCGGTGAGGTTCGAACTCACAACCTAAGGAATACAAATCCGACGCTCTACCAACCAAACTATCTTGGCCCTTGATAAATGTTAAATATTTATAACGAATTTTATCAGTATAGCTCGTATCATTTTGTAATTATAGCGTTAACTTATATTCGAACAGTTGGACAGAGGGTCCTCTGACCGGACATTGCTGAAAATTTAATAGAAATCTATAAATTTGATGCCAAGACAGATAGATGTACGGAAAGCTCCCAAAAATGTGTTTTTCTAATTCAGGGAGTTTCAAAACATGGAAAACTCGAGTTAGAATTTTTTTGACGATTTTTATGCCTTTTAAATATATAAGAAAGGAAAAAAATGACGAAATAACAAAATTTGAGGCAAAACATCTCGCCATGGGTGAGGGAAGAATTGTTAAATCCATTAATAAAATCGTTGTTTAAAAATGAACTAAGAAATATTTTGATCGTCTTGTTTTAAGTAAACGTCTTGTTAGATAAACAATTGAACAATTATGAAAAAGCATATGAAAACGATAAAAGTATTAGTAAATTGCTTACTGGTTTTTATTTATTTAAATTTTGAATAAATTATTTCAATTTAACATTCAATATAAAGTCTGCTGCATTTGATTTCAAAATCCAATCTTTGAGAGGCATTGAATTATATTTAATTTTACCTGATACTTCATGGTTGCAGTAGATTTATCGATGTTGGTGGCACACAAAAATACTTCTTGATATATATAATTTTTATTATTAAGAAAACTGTGATATCTAGTACTTTTGAAAACACAGAAAATTACTAAATATAAATGACTATTTCTTTCGAAACTGTCTTTGGCTTAATGTAACAGAGAGCAAGGATTTTTTTTCACAGATTTTCATTGATCATTTATTTCTACTTTTCCCAATTTTGAATAAGTATTATTTATAAAAACTTTTATAAATAGATGATATTTCTCGAAAAACGTGGAAACAATGTCAAATATCTCAGCTTGATTTGCTTTTCTGTCCTTTTTAAAAATTACGCCCTAATCTTTGTGCTAACGTTAAGTAGTCTAATTAGAGCTTTTCTAAATCTAATTTTATCTCTTTGAATTTGAAATACTAATTGAAATCAGTCACTAGAAGTCAGGAAAGAAATATATTGGTATATGAAAATTAATCTAAGAATTTAATTAATTAATTTATTTTTTCATTATCTGCTTCAAGTAAATTTTTTATGTAGGATAATAAATTTTGATTTTACATTTAAAATTTTATTTACAAATTTAGTCTAGACAGTTTCTAGATAAACTCATAAACAGACACATTTTTTATATTCTCCAAATTGTATTTGATATCCAATTTTGCGTTCCCTGCAAGAGCACATAAAAACACTTTACTACTCCGTCATAAAATATGAACAAATTAAATCATCTTAGAATTTTAATTGTTAAAAGTGCTGGTAAAAAGTACTAGAATAAATATCTTTAGAAAAAAAGTATCAACAGGGTGACATCTTTGACCATTTAAAAGCATGTTGCAGGTCTAGAAATCTTTTCACGAAATTAGATGAATAATCTTATTATATAGAAATTATTAGATTCTATCAAATTAACCTTCATAATTAGATTATGATAATATAGCATAAATTAAGTAGTATTATAAGGTTCTTTCTAAAATAATCTTAAGCACTATAAATCGCAGAGTTTAGTAATCCAGACTAATCTTTATTTCTTAGAATTTTAAGTCGTTTATCAGAAATATTTTCTTCATCATGAAAATGATTCTGATTTATTTAAAATTAAAAGCGCTCAGGCGTAATATTTGAAACAATATTAGCATCAAACTTAATTTTTACTGACATTTTTTTTCTAATAAACAAATCAATAAATATTATTTGAAATTGTTGATCAACACTTTTAGAATAGGAATTTTTTACTTCCGTGATTTCCAATGGATGTATTCATGAAAAACCTTTATAGACATTTCAAAAACTTTGTTTTTCGATTAGTGGTTACTAAAAATGATTCAGTTATTGATCAGAAATTCTCACCAAGTAATTCACGCGCTACAGGTATAAAGGTGATTTAAAGAAATTTTTTAAAAAAGCTCTCAAATTAAAAAATGTACATAAAAATATTTTCCAAAATTTAAATCTTCAAAAAACAACAACTTATTCTTGATTTATTTAAACTAGCTTAAAGTTCAAAAACGCTTGCTTTAATACTTATAACTTTTTAATTTAAACTTTTCCTCTCAGTTTAAAAGCCTTTTATTTAAGGATGAAACATTAATGTTTTAACTCTCCTCTTTAGCTAATTTATTTGTTCTGATATTAGGTAAAATATTTTAAAAGAACAACTTCACAGCTTAAACAAGAAAAATACTACTATGTATTTTTCATGTCAAAATGAAATTCTACTGAATTACAGTTCAGAAGAATTAATTTGAATGGACATTTAGTTTTTACTTTCTCGTATTCGAAGCTTATAAAAATTACCTCAATCGAAAGTTTGAAGAATCAACACGTCTTAGAACTCTCTAAGTTTGAAAAACATATTTTTAGTAAACGTCTCTGTTTCCTTATTTTCCCACGTGTCTGTGACAAAGATAAATAAAGAATGTTTTGAGTTAGAGGAGTGAAATTAGATACTACAAATTTACACTAAACTTAGTTCATCTCTATCAAATTTTGAAATTTCTTCAATTTCGTTAGCATTTACTTTTTCTTATTAGAACCATAAACGAAGTATTGAAATCGTCAAGAAAATTCGAATTCAAAAAATGCAATCTAAAACGTAATTTAAAAAGTTACATTTTGGATCGAAAAACACACTTTCGTCAGTCATTCTACCCATCTGTTTGTCTGTGGCAAAGTAACAAAAACAAAGCGACAAGGCATTTTTGAGCTACGTAAATTTGTATATTGCCTTTAAACCAAATTTGTAAAATCTTATCAAATTTTCAGCGAAATCTATTCTAAGGAAGTTTGTATGACTGGCTATTTAAATGTAAGTGAACTCAATAACTAAAAAACGAAATGAACTGGATGGGAAAATTCGGTATACAGTCTTGATATCTATATTGTAGGTATATATCACATTTTGAACCAGATCCAACCACGGATTGAATGTGTGTTGATCTTTTCTTTCAGAAACGTGTAAATGCAATCTTAAATGTATCAAATTTGATATGTAATTTTGTGATTACAAATGTTGCTAGTTCTGTATCAAATTCTTGAATCAATCAGAAAGAAAAAAAATGCATCTAAAACACAAATTCAAACTTCAGACACTATCAACTGCATATCAAGAATTAATTGCCAATGATCACAAGATAGATTAAGTAAACGCAAGCTTCGTACCAAAGGTTAATGTTTCATAAAAATAGTACACTAATACTCTATAAGACGTTGTCTGCCTTAGACCAGGTCCATTTTTTTTTGTGGTTTGGGTAGGAAATATTATTAGAGAGTATGTGAGAAGCTTTGGGGAAAACCCCTCTTGCTGATTAAATTTAAATCTATTCTCAAGAATAAGGCATTAAATCTCTACAGAATTATCGTGCGCCAGATCTGCTCTCACGACCATGAACCTGCGATATTGAAGAGAATATTTTTCTTCCTAACACAGCACCATTGTCATCAATAAAGTAATAAAAATAACGAAGTAATCAACATGCCTACTGTTTTGAAATTTCCGTCAAGCAGTCAAAGAAAGCTATTTAAAAATAATTTTAGCTGTTTTATTCTGCAAAGTTTATAAGAGCACTACAGAGAAAAAATTGAGTAAGCGTGTTGCAAAATACCAAAGACGACAATATTAGAGATCTATATAGTTTTCACAATCGAGATTTAATTCCTTCTGTTATTTTAGAAAATAAGTAAATAAATAAAATTAAAAAAAAAAAGAAATTGAAATCTGCTATAGTAAATTTTTTTCTGTGAGAGCATTATTTTTAAAAGTCATTATTTGTCTTTATTTATTTAAGGCCCTAACCAGTTTAAATTGGTTTGAAACAATGATTATACTTTTATATCGCTCTTTCCTTCTCTCTCTCACTCTCTCTCTCTCTCTCTCTCTCTCTCTCTCTCTCTCACACACACACACACACACACACACACACACACATATTTATATATATATATATATATATATATATATATATATATATATATATATATATATATATATATATATATATAGGACGAAAAATTATTAGTTTTTTATAAATAAATAAATAATTAATTAATCAATATTTGAAAAAAAATCTATATCAACATCAAATGTCATCCACTACAACTTTAAAAAACTGCATTTCAACTTTAGTAGATGAATAGAAAGTTTTTTTTATTAACGACTGAAAATGTGAACAGGATAGATAGATATAGGGAGAGTGTGAGCTTATAGTTGGAATTGAAAAATAGTTTTAAAATAGCAATTTTACAGTCAGAAGACAAACCATATTAACTGAATCTGTGTAAAAAAACCAACTACCAATAAATGCAAATAGGAAGCGTTATATCCATTCACTAAATCCTTAACTCCAAAAAACTACTTTTGCATTACATTTCTAGTCTTACTATCAATTCTCCAAATCAATCTTTTGTGAGTAAGAGAAAAAAAAGCAACTCTCCGCTTATACGTGTTTATTTTGGTTCGTTCTTGGAGGACAACAACATGAGCACGAAAAAAAATCTCCTTTCCTGGTTGTCGGGAAAGAATTGGATTCTCTTGTAAGCAAAGATAAATTGTTTGAGAAGGAACATCCGCCTTTTCAGATCGCGCCCGACGATCCAAGCAATCGCTCATCGAAATCGTCGGATCTTCATCCTCATCGGGCATTGAATGAGTATCAGACAGGAATTGGGCGATTTAAATGGAATTTTTTTTTAAAAAAAATTATTGAAGCAAATATGAATTGTTTGCTTCAAAATATTCAAAACAAAAAAAATACAAATATACGAACAAGAAAAAAATTAAACAAACAATAAAGTGATATTTCTCAAAAAAATGTTTTAAGTTTAAAAAAAATTGAATAATTTTTTTTATTTATTATCATGTCAGAACATAATGTTGTATTTGGGAAAAGATTCTTTGGAGTCAACAAAATTCCGTTGGAGAAAAATAAAAATTTTATTATCTGCACGAGCATCTCATAAAATCAGCCTTTAATAAAGCGTTGCCATTGCATTTACAAAAGCTCTGATTAAAAAAAATAAGTGAATGATAACAGCAAATAAAATCTAGAAAAATGGAAGCACCTGATTATATGAAATGAAATAAATAGGAAATGTTATATTTTTTTAAACAATAAATGCGATAAAAAGTTTTTTTGGACCATTTGCAATACTAAAGTGACTCATTCTAAGAAACTATTAAAATGAATAAAAATATAGTTTAACTTGCACGAGCTCTTGGTGTTGGGCCTTTCAAGGAATGATGTTCTGACATGATACATTGAAATATGCATAGCATATCTCATTTATTTTTTTTTATTTTAAAAGTTGAGCAAAATTTTTATTGCAATTAATTGCCTGTTTACTTTCGTTAAATCAACTATTGTATAGATTTGATATTGTTTTAATTTCTTAAAATGCATCTGATTTTCCATAGGATAAATCTTTTAAGCATTGATTATTTTTTTCTCTTGGAGGAATACGAGTAAAATACGTGTCTGAATTGCTAATTAGCTTCATGAACCTCATTAGCTTCTACTGAGAGAATCAAAGCCATTCCTCTGCAATTAAATTAAAGTCATCTTCCCGATATATTGAAATTCTGTTTTATTTCAATTCACACGCAAACGATTTCTGTGCTTATTCGCTCTTAGATATTTTTAGAACGGAATCGTGTGGACTTGGCGTGCCAGAGAAGCATTCAAATAATCAACCGTCGCTATTTTAGGGAGGAAACTTAATTGTAGACAACATATTCAGATTTCCCAGCTGCCTAAATGAGATTCATCGCTTGGAAATGGTTTTGTCTTCATTGGCAATCATGTTTATATTAATGGATTTTTTTTCTTTTCTTGCTTTAGATTTCTGCAGACAATATATTTTTTTAGTGAGTATATTTTCAGAAACAATATCTATTGACCTGGATGTTTTCATGCTTCCAAATTTTATCTGCTTGTGTTTTATGAGTTTTTTCATTCAACTGAGAGCTACATCTTCACTATTTTTTGAAACAGGACTGATAGTTCGAGGCACGATATGTGTCGTGCTCTATTCTTATGTTAGCTCAATTTTGGAATGGTTTACTTTTAGAAAAATTGTGTTTCAACTATATAAAGAAACGAAAGTTTATAAATAATTTGTCCGCCATCGAAGAAGTTGTAAATAAACTTTCATGATGATAACTTAATAATAATTATTATTTATTAAAAACTATTTTTCCTTGTAAATAACGTATATTTTGACCTTCGAGACCATATTACTATTCAATAAAAATATTATAGATACTTCAAATTCCTTTACTTATTTCTCTTCATTTACCACTTAAAATACTTAAATAAATTGAGCCTTATTTTTTAATAGCTCCTAGAAAAGCTATTAAAATAAGTAGTAATTTTCTGAGTATATAAAAATTTTTAAATCAAAATTTGAATAATAAATTAATTAAAGTTTTAAAGTAAAAATTTTGTCTGAATAAAAACGTAAAAGGATAAAAAGATTAATATAAACATTAATATGATGATTACTCAAAAAATGGTTTTACGTTGTAAACTCATAAAAAATTTTCTTATCTCAATTTCTTTTAATTATGTCTCACAAATTGTATTTATGTCAGCCCAAATAAATCTTATCTAAAATATCATATTACGATATTTATTCATATTTGATTCATCTACCATATCTTCGTCTAGCATGGTTATATCAGTCGTTCCTTTCTACATGTAAAAGTTTTACTCATCGTGAATAATATAAACAATGATAAATTTATCATCCAAAGAAAGTAATATTTTTATCATGATTAAAACTGGTGGAATCACACGTTTGTAAAATTTTATGAGACAATGCAATTTATTCAAATTTTATCACAAAAATGCATTTTTATAGATAATATTTAAAATTAATTCTTAAAGATTATTACTATTAGAGAAAGACTAGATGTAAATGAGTTTTATATCACTTAAGTTTTTGAATTTTAATTCCCAAATGTCAGGATGATTTATACATGATAGTTTGCTCTGAAATTGTTTAGAATAAAAGCTTAAAAATTTCCTTTTTATTAGCTTTTAATTCATTAAAATTTAATAATTTTTTTGGAAGACTATTAATAAAAATCCTATGGCCCCAAAAGTTATTATGATCTAAATTTGGTATTCTAGGTCCAATGAAACATCCTATAGTGAGGATTATTTTATAAGTTACGGATCTCCTCAATTCATTTGGCGCAAAAACGTTAAAAAATCTGATAAAATTTATGGCGCAAGAGGCCTAAAAGGAATACAAATCGAAATCTTAAGCATTCTATCTTACTCTGAAAGATCTTTTTATTAATCTATAACAAAAATATAAGACACTTTAACATAATTGAGTTAATGCATATTCAATTTTGATTAGATTATGTCATTCTTTATATATGAAATAGAAATTTCCAAAAAGGATAGAATTATATTTTTATTACAAAACAGTGTAATAGATATACAATTTGTTTCTGATAATAGATAAACAATATTTTACCATGTGTTAGCTTAAAAATATCTGATCAAAAGAGCTATTTATACTTAGAATCATCCAAAATTATTATATTATAGAAATAATGAATCTATAATTACAATGGCTTATTTTATTTTAATAAACTTTAAACAAAAACTAAAAATAGTTGTATATCATTTGAAATGAAAATCTAAAACAAATTCAAGTTTTTTATTATAAATAGCATTTGTAAAATATATTAATATCTTAAAAGGCTTATGAAAATGCAAAAATGTACTCGTTTCACATAAATATAACGGTATACAATTTTATACTTATTAAATGCAAAATATTTTATAGATATATTCCAATTTTTTTTAAAAAAACTGATCTCTTGGAAAAGATATTAAAAAAATGTAAATTTAACAGAAAGCCTTTTTCTCAATTATACTGGTAAATTTTTTTTCATTCTTTAATATTAATTTTTAAACTTCCAACATTGCAAACAATACATATGAAACCTATATTTCATTAACCAACGAAATACACCTTATTTTATGAATTTAAAATTGCAAAATTTATTTTTGATCGTACAAAATATATCCATTCAGTTTAAAAATTGCTATCTTAAATAATATTTTATGGCTGGTTCCTTTATCTATGTTCTCATACTTTTCAAAAATCTTAAAATGTAACTTTAACTTTTTTTTCCTTAGCGTTTTAACTTAAAGCAGAAGAGTATGAAATGAGGGTATAAAAATTCATTAAAAATAGCAGAACTCATTTGATGTTTCATTCATCAATTCATCCTTTCATTGTTCAACATGCCAACATCCTGGAACAGACATAGTGCGTCTTCCCCGTTATCTGGGAGTCCTGAGTTCGAGTCCTGTTCAGCTGTGGTTGCTTTTCAATTGTTCGATCTGTGTGAATGTGCCACTCCCAGCTGTAAAAATGGGCTGTTGAAGTGAATGTGATGCGTGAGTAGCGAAGACCCTACTCTCGGCTCTAATTGGCGCTAATTAAAAAAAACAAAGACGCTCTCTCGACTTATAATTATTGACTGCATCAGAGGAGTGCCATTAGAAACAATAACAAACAGCATCGTTCAATCCATCATTTTTCTCGGTCGAAAATAAATGTGAAGCATTTATCTTTTCATATAATTAATACCAATCATCATCCAAGGCCATATGGAATATAGCACTTTTTGCACGAGTTATTTGTGAGGAGTGTCATTAGTAAATGAAGCTACGGTTCTTTGTAAATTAAGCAATTCTTACAGTTTAGAAATTTGCATTTGACCGATAAGAAACGGTAATGTGTAACAAATAAGTTGCAGATCATTTTGTTCCGTGAATTATGTCATGAATGTTTGATTGAAAACTTTAGTTATATCAGTCACCCATTGAGTGCATTGCATTTTTGGAAAAAATAGCGAAGCATCCATACCGTTGCATAAGTCCATACTGTTGCTTACAGTATGTACCATACAGTTCGATACTAGTTTCATATAGTAAGAACTATCAATGAACTTCCCTGTGGTGATAGTATCATAAGTCAGATAATAACCTGCGGACTGGAGTGATAACTTTTCTCTAATTACTCGGCAACAAACGTAGTGTGCCCGATCTTTTCTTCATACACCATAAGAACAATTAGCAGAATATTACTTTGAAAATAAGCTAATTTATGAGTAGAAATGGAGAATAATGTTTTCAGTTTTCCCAATTCAAATCTTTGACGAACTAACATTTTACTAAGCATATAATATTAAGTAATGCCCTGATGTGAAAAAATAAAATCTTCTCGTAATTCTTTTGCGGTATCTGTGTCTTCTTTCAGATAAAAGGGAATCTTTGTAAAAATATAAACGGTAAAAACAGATGGTTCCCCCAAAAATTAAGAAAAAGTATGGCATTTTATATTTTTAATTTTAATGGCAAAAACACTTGTATTTCTTGCTTAATTTGCAAGAAATGAGACTTTCTAAATATAAGGGTTTTTAAATTTAAATAAGTGTATATTTTAATAATCACCCTCATGGACGTTTTATTGAATTTCTGAAACCCGTCGATTATACTTATAAAACATTAATGTTTAAAACAAAGGAAGAATGTTTGTTTGAAAAGGTAAAAAGAAGAATTGCAGAATGTCCAGATTCTATGTAGCTTTTTATGTCACAATGGAGGGTTCGCATATACAACTGTTAGATCAATTTTATTGCACTGCAGAGAGAAAGTGAAAAATTAGCCTATCAGAGATATTGTCGTATTTTTATTGCGTTATTGCCTTCTCTTACAGCAACGTTGATTGGTCAATATTTTACTCTTGTTCACGGCAGTATGGATTACTTTTTATTGCTTTCGTTCATGGACTGTTATTTCTCTCGATACAATGAATTAAATGAGGTATTGAATTTTCCGCAATTCCAAAACCCATAATTATTTTATGAACTCTGTAATGGAATGGATGTAAAACAAATAATTTTAAAGGCATTTATGTAGGTTTCCCAATACTTGTATTATACTACGTAGGAATTTATTTTGGTAAAAATAGCGTTGATAAGAAGATTGTTACATTAATTTTGAATATCGATAAATATTGAGATGAATCAGTATTTGAAGTAAAACATTATCAACTTTCAAAAAAAACTAATTGAAGATTGTATATTAAATGTATTATACAAAGGTTTGAATTAAAATCTTCTATATATTATATAATATTTTTCATGTTACAAATGAAAAATGGAAACACAGGGAATCGAAGAAAATGCGCTGATTATAATATTTTGCTTGAAATTGGTAATTACGGTATTTATTTGAAATATACATATTTTGAAAGGTTAATGTTATTATTAAGAGTTGGGTTAACTATCGATATTCGACAATTTGTTATACCTTAACCATAACCGATCAATTCGAAGGCACTTGGTAATATTGAATGATTCGAACATCATGATAGCTTTGGTAAGAATTATGACTGAATTCTCAGAACCATCGCCGTCCATGGTATAATACCTCACTTAGGAGCCACGTTCCATCCTCGGTTGGAGAATAACTGGCCCCACACCATTTCGGTATCCAACAAGATGGGAAGTACCAATCATCAGACCAAATGTTTCTCATACCAATACTTGGTAGCCTCAGGGAAAATTTGCTATACAGTGGGCATGAATTCCGAAATTCTGGACAAATCGTATGTAACACAAATCTATTCATGCTGGGAATAATGATGTTCGTTGGGAATTAGTAGTGAACCTAAATAAAATGGCACCTAGGATAAATATCAAAATCCCCCCTTATATCCACTTTTTTTAAACCGTAAAGTATAAAGATCGAAAGTGCTATTTATTAAAACTTATTAAAAATATACAAAATAATTTGGGTACTTACGTATTAGACTATCGATCTTTATCGTCAGATTTGAAGGCGTCCCTAATGAGTTAGCGACCATTGACGTCGACGGTCTAATACGTAAATACCATAATTTGGAATCGATATGATTTAAATGTTACAAATAACTTTATAATGATCGTAATATATGAACAGTCTTTGAATATACAATGTAACATAAAAATATTTCAAAATTTTTAAGAAAAATAATTTCATAAAACCAATTGTAAAGTTTTATGCTATACTTACATAGAGAATGTTCACCATTCTAATTCTCTTTCTAAATACTAATAAAAAATTAAAATAATGCGTATGGATTTTTTAAAAACATTAGTGAAATGCAAATCAAAAAGGATTTTTATTTATAATATATTTTAACATAAAAAATAGAAATCTTTTAATCCATCGAATATCTAAAATATAAATAAACAGCTTGTTGACACATATAAAATAATTCAAAAATATTAGTATTAAATTGTATCTATAATTGTAGGCAGAATTATTTCCCGATCATCATTAAATTTATTAATTAAAATTTGCCATTATTTTTTTATAGTATGTCTAGCACTCTGCGATAAAGTTCAAACATTTTGTATAAAATGAAAAGAAATACTGTCACGCAAAAACTCGGAAATCCGATTTAAAAATGAATTAAAATTAAAACTTTATTAGTTTATCTATAATATCTAAAAATATCATCCGTTATAATTCTAGTAAAATTTGTTTATATACATAACTTCTGAAAAATTTTGGAGTTCCTAAGTCTTTGAGATGTTATAAATTCACCTTCTTCATTTTTATCATTTTGAAAATGTTTATGATTCTTTGAAGTTAATTTATACACAAAGAACTAAAAATAAACAGATTTTTTTCTGGTACTTTGAAGTTCTGCTATATTTGAAAATATAAACTTAAGTTAGCTAAAATATCTTTTGTAGCTTGCACTTTATGTTGTTTTAAAAAAATCGAAATAAATTTAAAAATTTATGCATGTGATAAAGATTTGAAATTGATGTTTGGTTATTATATCCAAACCACCTTAATAGATTTTTATTGATTCAAATTTCCATGATAGACTCGTTTTTTTAATGAAAATTGTTTCCCATTTTTCGCATTCAAAAGCATAAAATCCAAATTCTAAAAGTTCAATCGTCAGTTAATTGTTGATCTTATTTTCTGATGAATAGAGTTTTCAATAAATGAAAATAAATATGATTTTTTCGAATTTATTTTGAATCAAATCTGATTCCACAGTTTTCTCCCGCCTTCTATTAATATTCATAGTAAAAAAAGCCAGAAAAATTAGTTTTATCATGAATACGTTCCATTTATTTTATTTTTTATCTTGAGATAAATGTATCGGTTAAAGCAATTACAAATATATACTTTTTCCTGATTTGAAAATCAGTAACATAGTTTCCAATACTTAATAAATACTCTTCTAAATTATATGTGGTATTCTTATTGAAAGATTTTGAAATTTATACAATTTCTAATCAATGTCTTATATGGAGTTTTTATGCTTTCATGAACATCGAAAAATAAAGTTATTTCGTTTGAAATAAATCCGAAAGATTTAATTTGCTTTCATGCATTAAAAAAAGGAAAAGAAGCGATATAAATGCTGTAGTTTATGCTATAGTTTATTTTATTGATAACTAGCCGCCTTTGGTGACCAGTCGGTTAGCCAGTATTAATGCTCGCTAACATTTTCAAATAATTTATATAGCTGCGTCTCATAACAGGTTTTTCACCAAAATATTTTTAAGCCAAACAAATTTTGATAGTCTTATAATTCATTTATAGTATTATTTTCTTCAGATGTTCTGTTCATTATACTAATCATCTTTCTCTTTCTCTCCGTGCAGTGATTGTCCCGGAATTGATATTTTACTTAAATGGTGGAGGTGGAGAGAAAGGTCTAAAATTCTATGTTTTTATAGAATAATAGAGATTTAAATTTTCATAAACGTAAACACACTAAACAAATAAAGACACAATTGGTTTTCAAGAGAGTCGAAAGTTAATAACAGCTTGGAAAAAGCTGCGCACAGAGGAAATAATGGTGACACACACACACCCTTCTTTTCTTCTTTTTTTTACTGCAAGCCCTTTCTTTTTCTATCTTTTTTTTCTCTTTCTACAAACCCTTTTTTCCCTTTATTCTTTTTTTTCTTCCCTGTCCAGACATTATTTTGGGCAGGAATAGATTAAATAATCACACAAACTAAACAATAAGAAAATAAAAAGAATCGTTTAATTCATAACTTCTTTCAAGAATAAAATAAACACATTAAGAGCTTTTAATACCGCATTTATATCTAAAAAAGAATTTTTATCTTTAAGAACAACCAAAAAACAACTTTATATCAGAACACAATCAGTAGCAGTTTTTAAAAATGAAAAACGAACAAAATGATATTCACGTCCGCTGAGAAGAATGTTTTTAATCAGCACAATTAGCTGCATAAAAGCAAGTATTTTCTTTCTTTTTTAAACTTCCCGCTATGTATAAATGAAAACCAACTAACTGCGCGTATTTTTCTTTCTCAACAAATCATTACTTCCTGTTATCTTACTCATTTGGTGTGGGGGGAGGAAATGAAAATTTTTGGCGAGAAAATAAGAAAAGTATCGTTTTAACAATTTTTCTCGCAGTTTTTTTCATTTTTTCTCTCCATAAGAACCAGCCTCGTGTCTTAACAAAAATATTTTTTAAAAAATTAGGCGAATCGGTCGAGCCGTTCTTTAGTTTTGCGCTTAGCAACGCATTTCTCGGTCCATTTTTATTAATATAGATACATAAAACAATTTTAAATTCTAAACTATCAGAAAATAACCATGAGTTTCTTATACGAATTTATTACTAAACTTGGAAGTCTATTGCGTCTGAAAGTTTTTCCTTTTCTCTCAATTTTCTGGAACCATTTTAATTTAAAAATTTTTTGGAAATAATAGCTGATAAGAAATTAAATTTTCCATGGAAGTGATCGTTTAATTTTTTGCCTCTTGGCAACAACACCCAGAACACATTCCTAGCCTAACCAAGGTTTTCATTAAAAATATCTTTTTTATCCTGCCAGAACATGATGTTGCTTTTGGGATGAGATTTTTGGAGTAACCAAAAATCTTATTATCTGCACGAGCATCTCAAAAAATCAGCTATTAATTATGCATTGCCCTTGCATTTACAAAAGCTCTTATTAAAAAACAATAAGTTAATGATTACAGCAAATAAAACCTAGACATATGTGATTTTGAGCATGTGATAATTTGATATGAAACAAATAGGAAAGGAGATATTTTTTTAAATAATAAATGCGAGGCAAAGTTTTTGGATCGTTCGCAATACTAAAATGATTTATTCGATGAAGCAATTAAAATGAATAAAAATATAATTTAACTTTCACGAGCACGTGGTTCTTGGCTGTTCAAGAAATGATGCTCTGATATGATACATTGAAATATGCATAAGAGATTTCATTAAAAAAATTTTATGATTCTGAATATTGAAGTTTTGATATCATTTAATTGTTTATTCTTTTACAAGAAAAAAAATCGAACAGTAATGGTTTTTCTCGAAATTTTCTCACACGCTCTAATAAAGGTTTTATCCTTCTGCTGTTGGTGACAACAATTAGGAAATATAGATCATTGACGCGAATCTAAAATTTTTAATGAAACTATTGAAATAATTTTTATTATTCTGTATCGTGGAAAAGTTTTTTTTTTAATTTTTTGCCGGCGTTGACACCGAACTTTTACAATTAAAAACATTTCAGTCACAATATAACAGAATGAAATTCATTGAATTCAGTCATAGCATTTACAAGCAAGCTAAAGTAAAGACAAAGAGACCGTAACTCGTCTAACATATTTCGTTCAAAATTTGATAAGAATCCCCATTTAAAATGTGTGTGCCAAATGCTATATGTCTAGCTCTATGTATTTTCTAGTTTGAGTTCCCTTATACCAAAACATTCAGACAGACAGATTTCCTAAAAATAGGTTTCATTCAAAATTTGATAAAATTTTAAAATTTCACTATTTTTTTATCCGTTTTCTGTAAATTATTTTTTAAATGTTTTGTTCATATATAGATAGACATCTAAAAATCTCTTTTTCAGATACAGAGAAGTTTGAAAGAGATTCGTAATAATTCTAATTCAAATTTTTACACATTACAATACTGTCTCCGTATTTTTTATAAGAGAGAGTAAAAATTCAATGCATTATTTAATGAAATGTTTTCACATAGAAAAACAAGAATTTAATTAAATACTATCAATTTTCCACAACAAACACCTAATTCACATTTTGCAAGTACCATGTAGCCGCTTTTCATACACTTCAACACGTATCTGACATGAAACCATAGAGTCTATAGCTACTGTATTCTAAAAAAAGAAAGAATAAATACGTTAATAATTTTTGAAAAACCCATTCTTTCCCACATTCTAAAAATTACACTCGTGTATCACGTAACGCAAGAATTCTACATTTCCCGACAAGTCTAAATTACTTCTCACCGAATAAACTGGGCTTTTTGTGTTTTCTTTATACCTCCCGATACCGTCCATCACTCGTCCTTCCGATCTCGTGCAAAGGGCGAACTTCTACCATTTTTACGACCACCGGAACTATATATGATCGACAATTTAAAAACCGAATTCTTTTCTTCGTAATCTAAGCATCTGTTTTGTCACTTTTCGGTTGAAAAGTCGCGTTATTGAGTGAATTCTTTCAATTTTATTCTTAGAAATAGCCATGTTCTTTTCTTGAAATAGAGAATGTCTTTCTATTTCCAAGTGAAATCCAACTTTTGAATATGGTGTTGTTCAGACCTTGAATTATGCTTATAATAAAATAAAAGTGTCTTCAGGCTGTTGCTTTTGTTGTTTATAGTCTGCCTTTCAAAAAGCTAAATTTATAAAACGTGAAATAAGCACTCCATTTGGGAGTAAGTTTTGCATGGAGTAAGTAGTTTAAGTTTAAATTACTTTAAAAGCATTATAGATGAAAAAATAGAGACAGACGAAAACAATACATCCATGTACGTTTTTTCATTCAATTGTGTTCGTCTGTTTTAAGAAATTATGATTGTGTTCGTCTGTTTTTAAGAAAAAATATCAGACTTAGCTTTGAGATAAATAACTTACAAAAATCAGAAAAGGGCTTTTAGGATAAGTAATGAGATACCAAAGTTTTCTAATAAAATACATTTCATTTGATAAACTGAATTCTTATCAAGGCATTAATACGCATTATATATTTTGGGACTGATTTAATGTAATTTTGTTCCAGGATATGAAAAAATTGCCATTGATCTTTATGGCCAGATTTGAAGGCGTCGCCAATGAGTTGATAAACCACCAATAATGGCAAAAAACGCATTATTTAAAAAATTGTTCAAGCTTTGTCGTTCGTCATTTTGTTGGATTCTTTGGCATCGAAGATTTGTCACCAATGAGCTACTAAACCGTTGACGTCGACGATCAAATACGTAAGTACCAAAAAAATAATAGAATTTAAGAAATTAAATTTAAAAATAGAAAAATCATAAATGTATCCTTAACATGTCATTAATCATTATATATTTTGCTACTGACTTAAAACGCTTTAATAGAATTTTGTTTCAGAATTTGAAAAATAAATAAATAAATAAATTTTCCTGAAATTAAATTTACAAGTAAAAAAAATTACGAATTTTAGCGAATTAAAAAAATTTAATAACCTGAGTAGAAGCTAAAAAAATCACTCTTGAAATCCTTAATTTTTCAAAAACAATATTATGTCAAAATGATTAACACTCACGTACATGAAACCAACAGAAATGTATAAAACAATTTAATATCATTATTTTTTTATTAACTGAGAAGAATATTGATATTAAATTTATAACTCAAACACTTATTTCTTCTAAAACAGAGATATGAATTTTAAATTTCAAAAACTTGCAAATTGAAATGGATGCCTCTATAACTTTTGCATTTTTAAAAATTAAACTTCATTTAGTCGTTTTCAATGAATGGAATGAATAATAACATTAACTTCTATATAGTCTTTTAAAAAGGTTTAAATTATAGACCTTATACAACGTTAAATATAGATTCTTCTTGAAAATACCAGAACTTTTGGCCACTACTTTTAGTTAATATACTAAATTTAATTATTTAGCTTGCTTTTAAAAAACGCTCATTTATCTTCATGTTAAAAAGTTCTTAAATATTATGACTTTCAATTTAAGGCCTAGTATTATTCAATGAATTTTATGAGAATTTTATTTAAATTTAAAGTTTTATTATCCAAATTATTGATCAGATTTAGTATCATATTAAGTATATCATATAATTCATATCATATTAAGTAAGTATTTACGCAAGTAAATAGCCTAACCATCTCTTCACCTGCTTTAGACAAGTTTTAAAATGTTATAATCATTTTATAATTTATTCATAGGGACACTTTCTTAAAAAATAATAATTTAGTTTATGTAGCTTATTTTTTTAGATAAATCTTATGAGCATTTTTTAAATATTTTAAATAAAAAAATATTTATTTTATAAAAACTCCATATCTACATATAAAATGCACTCCATAATGTGTAAATTTTTATATTGAAACAGTTTTTAAAAAATCTTAACCATGTTTATTGATTTTATCCCCTTTATGTTTCTAATTTAATTTTAAAAACTACAATTAATTCAAACATCTTGAGAAATGAAAAAATGAAATTTACTATCACAAATTTCAAGTTATTATGTGAGAGCATTATTATTTTAAGTCCTTATTTGTTTTAGTTAATTTAAGTCATTAACAAGTTTAAACCGATTTGAGACAATCACTTCTACATTTCCCCCCCCTCTCTCTGCCTCTAATTATTCAGACAACCAAACGAAAAAACGTCCAAAAACGTCATTATTGGACAGACTTTGAACTAATTATTATTTACTTTTCTACTTGAATAATTTTCACAATTTTAAAATCTTCATTATTTTAAATTCAACCGAAATAATTGTTTTAGTTTTTAAAAAATATGGAACACATTCTTTTTAGAAAAAGTCTTTTATTAGTATATTAAAAGTAAGAATTTTTTACTTTAATTGTCTCCCATCTTTTTTTGTTTTGTTTATAATTTATATTTCTTTCTTATAAATATTCTGGACTTTTAATTTTTTTTTCTGTATCAAATGTTTTTTCCTACATTAAATTTATTGACTATCAGATAACTAAATTTTAAATAGAATATTGTAATTAAGAACAATTCAAGCACGTATCATTTCAATACTATATTATAAAATGAGTGAAAACGGAATTCAAATCCCATCTTCACAAACGTGAAACAAGTTAAGCAAAATAAAAAAAGGGAAATCCCAACTTTAATTTTATTTAAAAAATCATAAGTGATGAAAGATGAAAAAAAAATTCTTTTAATATATAAAATTATAAAAGACACACACAAAAAAAGAACCTCTAAACATGCAATAAGGAAAAAAAAGAAGTGGACCTTTTTTTTTTTTTTTTTGAAATCATTTTTAAAGCCCCGAAACGAAATAAGATTTCTACATTCACAAAGCATGGAATTTTTTTTTAATAATCTAAAAAAAATTAAAGACAAAATCAAAGATTTCAATATTTCAGTTTCTCTCTGTGGCCCTCCAAAATAATTTTTTGTATACTTTTAAAACATAATTTTTTTTACGTAATGAGTAGGAATGGTTAATTAAAAAAGTAAGTCAATTTTAAAAATGTTTTGAAGGCAAGACGAAAAATTTTAATACCATTTCACTTCATTAGCGGCTCAGTACAGCAGAATAAGCGACTAGAACTTCCCCATTCTAAGCTCCACACAGGTCAATTAAAGGATCCGAATTGCTTTGATGATTCGTTTCCATATCTATGTAAATGCCTCGAGCAGTGACCTGCCTTTAAATTTAAGTTCTAGGTTCCTCTATTAATTTGTTCAACAAATGGTGGCAGTCATGACTTTAATAAATCTCACGTTGAGCAAACTCTGCGAAGGCGGCCATGTTGATTCAGGATCAATTATAAGTCCAATCACTTCACCCACGAAACCTGCCCTATTTATCGGTTTCTTAATGATAGCATGCACCCCGACGCCGATTGGCTGTTTAGTTTGTTTGAAAGCAGAGCTTAGTGGATCTGGAAATTCCATTGTTCCAGCTCAAGTTCCTGATTTAGAAGCTTTAATAAAATTTAAAAGTCAATAACTTTTTTCAAGCAGACTTTGGTCCCACTTTTTAAATTTTTTTTTCAAATAGAAAGAATTTTAATTTTTTCAACAAGGAAATCAATTTACGGCGACGAAGCTTTATTAAAATTTTTACTCAAATTTCTTGCCATTCAAACATTAGATCAGTTTTTTTTAAATCTTTAATAAAAATTATCTAACTGTAAGAAGGAAAAAAAATCATGTATGGATAGATAGCGTTAATTCTTTACATAATAATTAAGATGGAAGAAACTAGTTACAATTTAAACCAGCAAATATGTATTACAGCAAATTTTTTGTGTTCTTAGAAATGAAGAAAAATTTCCTTTTATATGGTATGGTGCAGAAAATTGAGAATAATTAAATTCATAATTACTTTCATAATTTAATGTAAATATAAAATTTTGACATGAACACCATCCATTGAATTTCACTTACGAAATTTGTCCTGGTGTTTTTAGTTCACAAATAACCAAACTTTTTCTATATTTTATAAACATTTTTAAATATAGCGATTAGCCATATGCTAGATTTCATATATCCATATTTTTTCAGTTATCTTGTCAAAAACAGTTTTGACACAGTACAAATGAATGGTTTGTCTAAATTTGATAGAATTTTTCAAATGGTATGTAAAAACTATATAACAAATTTTATCTGCCTAACTTAATATCTTTTATTTTTAACCCTTATTTGTCTAATTATTATACCATTAATTTTTCAACTTTGGCATCATTAATTATGTTTACTTGAAAAATAATCTTAGGGAAGCCAAGAAATTTTTTTAACTAATTCGGAATATTTTAATTAATTAAATGAATAATGAAATATTTTCATTTTCTACTTTTAGATTAAATTAACTACTTGCTACATGCCTTATGTTCTCCGTGTTTTCTTATATACCATCAAAATAATTAGTAATATTACTATGATATAGTTTTAATGGCTTGAATGGTACTTTTAAATACCGTCAGTAAATAAAGGGTTAAACAACTAAGCTTACCGCCAGGCAGACGTGTTTTTAAGCTTAGCACACATATAATGCGTCAAATGCAATACGATATGCAATATCACATAATATTTATAATCAATAATAATAACAAAGATTTACGTCATTTAATATTTTTAGGCTTAAAAAATGCACTCTTTTTAAAAAATTCAAAAAAAAATTGGTGTACATATTTATAACCCTGCATCCTACTTATTAATATTTTGAATAACATCGTTCAGTGTGTTAAAAATAAATTTGTCCTGCCGTTCCCGGAATTGTCCAACAAATGCGCTCAGCTAATTTTAAACAATTATCAATAAGCTGTCTTTATCTACTAAAATTGCGAGTAGAATTGAATTGGAATAGAATTTTTACATTGAAATCATGTTTTGACTTCTTTTCGTGGAATAACAGGATTCGGTTAAAAAAAATTTAAAGTATAAGCAAACTCGGAAAACGTTGAAACAGCAATAAATAATGCAAAGTAGTTTCCGCTTTGCAAAGGACAGCATTATTTGATGAGGGAAAGACTAGATCTTTGTGTCCTGTCGCGTTTTTTTTTCCGCCTTCCTTCTCTGCTAATGCCCGTTTTAATTCCGTTTATTTGAAGATTTAAACTGCAAATAGATTGATGTTTCATTCCCATCGAACATTCTAAAAGGCAACAACACATTTTAAAAATAATCCCTTAAAAGGGAAAAAGAATATGTAAGAGATTGAGTCAATTTAAACTTCTAATATTATTATGGTGTAGAAAATTATAAGGCGAAATACATTCACATTGTCTAAGAATATTATTTGTATTTCTTTACACTCTATTATTATAATTCTTTTAATATTCCTTACACTTATTTATTTTTATTTTATTATGAGAAAGCAAAGACATGCATTTATGTCATTTTGCATTTAACAAAGACTTACGAAATCTAATATTTTTGAATTATGCTTAAAATGTTTCAATGTTTACATTTTGAATGGCACTTAGATATATTAAGAGATTTTCAGTCATCAAGAGGTCTTATGAAGGATTAATGAAACAGCAAACTTCAATGTCGAGGAGAAGAAAAAGAGTTGATCGAAACTTCATATTAGGGATTGATGATCGTAAAGTACATGTATTTTGACACATATTTCCATTTGAAAAAGTGTTTAGATATTTTTAATATTAATTAGAAATTGGTTTTGATAAAATGCTGCTGTTTTCCACAAATATTAACGATTAACTTAACTGCTGCCTTTTGAAATTTTTCAATTGTATGTATTTAGAAATTTAATATCTACCTATGTTACAAGTTTAACTAGCACGACAAATCTTCCATTATGTATGGTTAAGAGGTATTAAATAATCGTTCTAAAGATTTGATAGCATGCATTATTTATATAATTAAAAGAAAAAAATTCCTTTTCCTTGACACTCTATGTAATAGATTGTATAAATAACTTAGATAATTTATTATATTCAGATTTTTATTGTATGAAAAAGAAAGTTAATAATGTTATTATTTTTTTTCTTTAACTAGATGTTCTAAGAGATAAAAGTATTTTTAGAACATCCTTTATGGTCACTAATAATGTATTTAATTGAAATTTGATAAGATTTTTTTCGCATTACGCTTAAATTAGATTGAAATTATAATTTTATAATTTCAAATTATTATTCTTGAAAGTTAATGATGACATAGAAAGGAAAAACAGCCAACCCCACCTTTTTATAGAAAAATAATAATAATTCACCTATGAATCTGATAATATCCATAGAAATTAAAAATTCCTGCAGTCACTTTCCAGCGATGGACTGTGATTGGTAATTCTCTATATGTTATATTCATGGAATTATTCCCCTTTTGGAATTAAGCTTTTATTTATGTATTGTTTTTACTTTTTTGGTTTTATATAAGTGGCAATAGTTTTGTAAATAAACTTGTTTAGATCCTACTCTTCAAAATACAGCACATAAATCTGCAGATTCATATTGTAATCCTAGAACTTTAGACAATAAGGGTATAGAAATATTCAAGAATATATTTTTTATGAAAATCCTTTGCATTTTAAGAATGAATATTTTAAATTTAAGATGTCATTTTATATTAAAATTCGTTTTAGGTACACGCAAATATATATATTTTTTCAATTAATGACATATAAATTAAAGAGAGCACTTTTAGGAAATGCATACTGAAAGTAGAGAAACAGAACATTACAAAATTTGCGTTGAAATAAGATAGTTTACATTGCACTTATAATAAAAATTTAAATCATGTGAATTTTGAATTGTTGTGTTATGTATTTTTAATTCATCTTATTGTAATTCACAATAGCATTTATAATTGGGGTTTCGAAGAATATAATAAATTGGTTAATACAGATGTCAATATTTCATTATCTAAATTTCGATCTACTTTATTGTGAATTAATATAATTTAAATTTTTTTAAATTAATTTATTTAAATGTGTTGCCATCGAATCTTTATCTCACTTCTCTATTGAAAAGAATAATATTGTATTTGTTTATCGTTTCTGAGATATTATTTTCTTTGAACAGATAAAAATTGAATACAGCAGAACACTTTGTCTAATAATGTCAATTTTTTTATTTCTTTAAGGTGTTGCGATAGAAAATTAATATTAATAAAGAAATTTGATGAATATGAAAATATGATTCAACCTGAAAGAACATCAACATTTTCTGCCTATTTAAAGTTTAAATATGAATATTCATTTAGGATCAAAAGCATTTTATTATTCATATATGCTTATCAGCCAGAGAAACTCTTAATTCAAATTTTAGTCTTTTTTTCTCCTCTCTTCAAATTAAGTGAACCGTTTGATACTCCTCCTCAGACTAAAAGAGATTTTTTTTTCAAAATTAAAACTAACAATCATAGTAAACAACTCTCTAGAAGAATATTGCGCTTTTTCTTCAAAAACTTGAAACGAAATTTGAAGAACTTTCGATTTAAAATTATAGTTTTTTCACTAAGGCAGTCACATTATTTTTTAGAGTCTTTTTCTTTTAAAAAACCTATCGGGTATATAAACAGCATTTTAAATTACTTTTCAAATAAATCTTTATTTTAATGCAATAATGAAAAGGTATAAATTTTCATTTAAAATATTTTTTGTAATAAACCTGGATTGTAGAATAAAAAAGAAAAATGGCTATCTTATAAATATTCTTCAATTACTGGCATTTACCAAAACAAATTTCTAATTTTCAAGCTTCCTGTTTCTTTGATCGTTTTTTCGCAGCTATATATGAAAATATTTTTTTGAAATTAACATTTATAATGATTTGCATTTGCATAACATTTATAATGAAATCTTCTTCAAGATTTTTTGAGATTTCATTTTCAATAAACTATAATGAGATATTTTTTTAAAAAAATATTTACATATGAAATAAATAATGATTTAACAGATATAAAAATAGTTAACAAAAAACTTCCCGTTTTTTGCCGAGTTTAATTTAAAATTTTAGAAGAATTTGATATTCAAATTTTCTTGATTTATTCTATAATAAAAAAAAATCTATTACAATCAATCTGTATATCACCACAACATTAAAATATTAACCTTGATTGTTATCAAATTGCACTTTGTCTTATGCAATTTGTTTTAATTTCCCATGTATTCAGTTTACGGTTACTTTCCGAATTACTCTCGTGTATATATATATATAAAATAAATATTTTCAATCATTGGTAAAATAATTTTATTCATCTGCTCAAGTTCAAATATATTTTTTAAAACTTGCAATGGATAACACTTGATGTTAACAGTTTTTTCAAATATTAATTCATTAATTTAGTTAATTTTTCTATTTATTTAAAACTAACTTTCTCACCAAAAATATCCATTTCCTAACCGCCAAATGATAAAGATTTCAGTTTTTTTGTCTCCTCGCAAACGATATTAGGCTTAGCATGTTCTCGATCGATTATTTTAAGCGATTCTGTTTATTTTCTGAGTATTTGATGCATTTTAAACTAAGAATTGTTAATTAATCTATTTTTCGGATTAATTTGAAGCATTTTTGAATTAAAAAAAAGAATAAAGGAAAAATGAAAATTTCTGATATGTATTCCGTTATTCCAAATGGCGTAGAAAATTCCAGCTATTCCGTTGCCACAAATCGCGTTGAAATTCTCACATGCTTAGTGTGTTCTGATTTATTTTCAATGGATACGGACTTGATTTTGTTTTAGCATAGTATAATTTTTTTCATGAATTATTTATAATAATTGTAATTATTTAATAAAAAGTAACTAAATTTTTTTTTCTTTGTTTGCCTGAGTATGAATTGCCTAATTTTTTAACATTATTTATTCAAATTATATTTTCCAAAACTATTATGAATGAACATGAACATCATTTTAAAAAGATAACTGCGAAAAAACATGTGGACTTGCTTAAATTTATGGAATGTTATTCATAATAATGTCAGAACATGATGTTTTGGGGATGAGTTTTTTGGCAACAACAAAAATCCGTTGTCGGAAAATAAAAATTTTATTATCTGCATAAGCTCCCCCCCCCCAAAAAAAAAAATCAGCTTTCAATTATGTGTTGCCATTGCATTTACAAAAGCTCTGATTTTTTTAAAAATAAGTTAATGATTACATGAAATAAAATCTAGAAAAATGCCCTTTTGAGTCAATTCTGACTCAATTGGATAATAATTTAAGATATTATTGGTATCTAATTGGATAATAATTAAGATATCAATTATGTATATTATCGATTTAATTAAAATTATTTCAAAGTAACCTTTAATTGGTGATATCTACATATTTACGATATGTGTTATTTACAATATTATTTTACTATAGTATTGTAAAATAATTATTT
>JAOUZG010037629.1:251018-273962 GCA_026289955.1 Argiope argentata
AATTTGATATAATTACATATTTAAAACAAATGGGATAAAAAATTTTAAAAAAGAGAATCCTATTTTTGAGTTCTTCAATGAATTGCAAACCAAAGAGTACTCTCTCTATATATATATCAGTTAATAATTTTGCATCATATCTAAACTAATGAAATCCAGTAATTATTATCACTCTCTGTATTACTTGTCTAGATGATAAAGAAAATTTGATCGAAGGAATTCAACCAAATAAGAACAAGAAAGTTAATTAAAACGTAGTCTTAATTGGATACATAACAAATAATTAATCATGTTGGAGAAATTGTGAACATTTGAAATATTTAATTAAGAAGTTATCGTAATTATTTGAAGCAAATATTTTTCATAACTTTCACCGGATCAAAATCGTGTATAGGGATAAATTATGATGCATAATAAGAAAGTTCATTATGAATCTAAAATTAAAATAACATACAGAATATTTCAATATGCTGAACTCTTTTTTTCTCTTTCTTAATAATTTAAAATTAATTTATTTTTTATAGAGTTATTAAAGTATCTTGTGAGTGTTTTTTTCTTCTTTGATGAATTGAGTGTCGGTCAAACATCAAAGAGATTTGATTTCAATTCTGATACAGATTCTTTAGATTTGAATATTTCAAACATGGAGCATTATAATCAAAAATATTCCCCCATCTCATTTTTAGATGAACTGACAGACATTTTAGAGCATCTTGAGTGCAAAAAAACTTTTTTGAAATTATATTTTCCCTCTGCTGAAGAATACAAGAACTAAGAAGTTGTTTGCGGATCGATGGTCTAATACGTAAGAACCGATTTCGTTTTAAAATTGATATGACATGACTAAACTCTTTGTAGAAAATGTTGTCCATTTTTTTTAAAAAAAATTTTGACCCGATGCAAAAATAGCCTTTGCTTGAAATCTTATCAAACCACATGTTGATGTTCTTGAGCGAGGTCAAAGCGTTGCCAAAGGTGATTAACAAATTCAGCCTGATTTTGCACCCACGTCAGCACTATATATATAGATTCTTGAAAAAGATGTTTTACATCTCTCTTCAGTTTTCACTTAAATATTGAAGTGTATTTCGGAAATATTCATTCATTTGAATCAAATACCAGTAAGCAAAATAATTTTTTAAACAACTGCAGCCTTATGATCTAAAAAGAAACCTAGTACTGAAGCTATAAATGCAGCATAATATTCTCCTCCATAAAAATTATGATACAATTACAAATTTTTGATATTCCTTCCTTGCATTTCTAATCTCGTAATTAGGAAAAATATTTTACTGCTGACCCCAATTTATGCGAAATAATTGCCAGATAATGACTGTCGGCTTTGGCTGCGAAAGTAAAGGGTGTGTTAGACCGTCGATCTTTATCGCCAAATTTGAATACGTTGCCAATGAGTTGCTAAACCTCCAATAATGGCAAAAAACCGCAATTATTTTTTAAAAAATTTCAAACCTTTACTGTTGTTCTCCATTTATTGGTTTTGTTGTCGTCGATGGTTTATCGCCAAATTTGAATACATCGCCAATGAGTTACTAAACCGTTGGCGTCGACGTTCTAGTACGTAAGTACCATCAAATGTTCGATAAACATAGTCATCAATCTTGGATTCGATTGTTTGTTCTGAAGTATTCGGAGCCCCGTCACCGGAACTATAAAATCAGAGGGGCTCTCAGATGGGAATAATATAGTATTTGAGTTTAAAAAAATCAGAGGAGGCCTTCTGCTATTATGGTTGTTTGTATTTGTTGAATTTTGGAAGTAATGTTTTTTAATTTGTTCATCTGTATATTGATACTTGTGTTTCGTACGGAATAAACATCACTTATTGTTCATCTGTATATTGATACTTGTGTTTCGTATGGAATAAACATCACTTATTGACCTTTTCCCCATGCGTACTTTAGATGGATATTTTTGGAACAATACACAGTTAGTAATCACTGACTGCGTTCACTAATTCTTGAAAGGAATAAGGTATACAGAGATATATTAGGATAAAACAATAATGATTGAGCAGAAAGAATTAGAGGATGTTTCGAAAAGATTGTTAAAATGACTAACTAATGAATGTTAAAATGACTAAATGAAGATCGTTAAAAAGAAAACTAACATTCAACAATTATTTGTGGATAACCAACTTCTTAAATATGGAATTAGCAAATACGCATTTCATAGGTGCGTAAATATGGAGGCAGATGAAATAATATGCCTTGTATATCAAATTACATTAATTATTTCTATTTCTGCACATAGCTTTTTAAATGCAAAGGACAAAAACTTTCAAAATTATGTCGAGAATTTTAAAATGAATTGAAAATTATTGACCAGAAAGTAATACGAACAATGAGTTATATATTTATATATATATATATATATATATATAACAATGATTTATCAACTATAATTTCTCTTTTGGATTTTCAAAATAATATATTGACAAATGAGATTTTTATTTACAATAAACTATTAGAATGAAACTAAAATTTATTAAAAGCGTTTTAATGCGAGAAACAAATAATATATATCAAAAAAATTAAGTCAATTTCTACTTACGTCAACAAAAAATTTTTTTAGTTATTTTTTTATTAAATAATTACTATTAATATAAATAATTTATCAAAAAATTATTGAATTTTGCAAGAATTGAATTTGCATTAATTACCTTCATTCAAAAATATTGAAATCCTTTCATTTTAAAGATTAAGCTATGTTGTTGATTTCAATTTTTATTACAAACTGCTAAAACTCTATTCAAAATATTAAACATTTATTTAATTTAATTAACAAATTAATATTTGAAAACTGCATTAACATCAAGTGTCATTCACAACCAATTTTTAAAAAAATTATTTGAATAAAAATTTTTTATTAGCGATTGAAAATTTTAACAAGATATATGAATATATAAAGATAGAATGTGAACTAATATTAAGAATTGAATTACAATCTCAAGTTATGCTTCTTGAAATAAAATAAAAGTAATATATATAGTTTTTTTTTAAAAAAGGAATATTTTTTAATAAATGGGAGGCCTATTTCATTTTATCATTTGCCATTTTTTTTAAAAAATGTGCATAAATATTAAAGAGGCTTCCTGCCAATTCCTTTTATGCATTTCTGGCGGGCCAATGATATAGAATGAAAATTTAATTAAATACATTAATTAATAGTTAAATTCTGAAAATATTAAACACATATTGTCATCGAGAATCAACAAGTAGAAAGAAATCAGAACACTTATGCAACAGGAAATGAGTCAAATTATATATTTCAAAATTCCATCCTCGGAATCATTGAAACGAATTAATGTTAAATAAGAATGTGTAACAATATATTTTGAAAATCATTTAAAATTATTTTCTTTATGAAAAATATAAAATGTTAAAAGGTGTTTTCATTCATGCTCTTTTCAGTAAGGTGGTGTCAATGAACGTACTTCTTCATTCTTTTATTCCCTACAACAGAGCGAAGTAAAGGATGTTCGGCTTATCAATTCACTCTGTTAGAAGCGGGGGTTTGCGACAATTCTCAAGGAAAGAAAGAGCGGTGATAAATTGATTTTCGAGTTCTAGAAAACAAGAGGAAATTGAGTTTGGGGGCTGACACTCTGAGACGGGCGCTTACACAAATGATTCGCTTAATATTTGTCGACTGTTTTGTTTTTGTCGCTGCGATGTTTGCATTCAAAAATATCGAGAGAAAAGATGAACGAAATTTAAGATATTTTATTCTATTCCATCGATTTGAGAAAGGGGTTTTACTTTTTTCCTTGTTCTAAAATGAAGATAATGCCGATAAGATTAAGTTTGCCTGTTACTCCTATCATTTTCTTAAGTTGTCTATCGATTACGTGTTTTTCATAGATGAAGCGCTCTAATTTTGTGAAACCTGATGATATAGAGGGATTGCAAATATAGGCATCGTATATATTAAAACAGATAGCAATCGAATAACTTTGAACTGGAGCGACCCTAAATTTTGAGATGGATTGTGGTGTCCCCCAATATAATCCTAGTCATCTGAACTGGGATTCAATACTTTGATATCTGTGTCCCAAAGTATTTCGATTAGTGCTTTAAAACAGAAAGTAAATATAATCAACTTATTTATACGTGTTATACATATGAGTAAAAGAGACATTTATTAACACATGAGTAGATAATACTTATAAGTCCTGGTCCATTTCTGAAAAGTTAATACTTAGCTGTAAAAAAGTTAAAAATTTAAAGTTGCCAGATTTAACCATTTCGTAGAGAAAAGTGAAATAAAAACTTTGTCCTCAGAAATTTTTTAAATACTTCTTTCTTTCTTTTTTGTTCAAAAAGAAGTGTAGATATTTCCTCTATTAATAAATGAAAATTAATTAATCAATTAATTAATATAAAGAAAATATACAGGCTAGGCAGTCCAATTACACTATGACATGACCTCAAATAATCATAAAACAATGAATAATTAAAAAACTATAAAAGTTTAATGTTTAAAGTATAAAAAGACCTATGAACATATTTAGTATAGCCAGTTTTGAAAAACACAATTTAATAAATGTACTAAAAGAATTTTTTATTTCAGTTATTTTCCTTATAGTGTTTAAAATCACAAATTGGCTATTCCGAGATTAAAAACTGGTTGACCCGACTATCGTTACAGGATGGTGAGAATTGCGGTCAAGTTCTAAGGGTCATCCCCGGCTACAGTACAAACCTTCCTATGGGAAGTAAGTCCAATTATCAATGGGAGGTAGCAAACCTCTATCTTTTCTGTAACCACCGGGCAGCGAGAAATGACCATTATATCGGAAGATTCTCATTTTTATTATTGAGATGTCCCTCAATGGAATTAAGTATTTAATATGTTCATTCATTAATATAGATATTATGGAATCTCTAAATCATTTTTAAAAAATCAATACCATTTAGCAGTGCTTATTGCATTTTAGCAAACAATAAAAATATGAAATTAATCGATTAACTAATAACTGCATTCTGAAAACAATCAATTCCGTTTTTTCACCTAGAAGGTAAAAGTATGTAAAAATTTAGACCAGTAACTTATTAGAAATCGAGGGGAAATCAATTACGGAAACTATTTTTAGAAGTTTGACAAAAAAAAATGTGCTTGCTAATAACTAGCGAAACATAAGAGCTTTCAATACATTGAGAAAAAGAAACTAATGGAAAATTATCAACGTATGTATCATTAAATCTAACAGATGCGTTCTCAAACAAATCTCCAATTTTGAAGGCTATATCGTTAAAGTCATTTAACGGATAATAAATATTACCTTTAAAGCTTCAAAAGCTTTTCATTACAATTGAAAGATAAAAATATGAATCATTTAAAAATGTATAATATTTATTTTGGGCAGCTATTTTTGGGATATTTTCATTTATATCTTATTTGAATCGCTCGTTTTTAAAGAGTAATAATCGGGGACAACTTTTGAAAAGCTTACCTATACTTGAGTAAGATTTTCAAAATTTTTAAATTGAAAAAAATATTTAGAAAAGTTTGTGTTGAATTATAATCATGATATTTGATCTTTTTTGTGAAATAGTACTTTTGAAAGCTATCCATGTTTCATTCATTCTATTACACAGAATAAAATGCGAGTCGACTAGTTCACAGTCTTAAATAGAATGAAGGAAAATAAACATGGGATGGAAAAAATTTTTATATGTATATCTTTCCAGAATTTTCGACGCTCAAAAGTAAAAGCCTCTAGAATTAATATTTTTGTATGCAAAAAAAAATGCTTTATTCATATTGAGCGGCAGTACATTTTTATCATGTCAGAACACAATGTTGTTTTGGGGATGAGGTTTTTGGTGTCAACAAAAATCCGTTGGCGAAAAATAAAAATTTTACTATCTGCACGATTATCTCAAGAAATCAGCTTTTAATAACGCATTGCCATTGCATTTTCAAAATCTCTTATTAAAAAAATAAGTTAATGATTAGAGCAAATAAAACCTAGAAAAATGTCATTTTGAGCACGTGATTATATAAAATAAAATAAATAGGAATCGTGTTGTTATTTTTTTTTAAATAATAAATGCGAGACAAAAAAATTTTGGATTGTTTGCACTAAAGTGAATATTAAAGTGACTCATTCTCTGAAACTATTAAAATGAGTAAAATTATAATTTTATTTGCACGAGCACGTGGTGATTGGCCGTTCAAGAAGTGATGTTCTGGCATGATACATTGAAATGAGCATAACAGATTTCTTTATCTTTTTATAATATTAAAAATATAAATATTTGTCTCTTGCTTAATCACGCGAACTAAAATTTGCCAAACTTAATTCAAAACCAAGAATATCCTTATTTTTATCTTAAAATTGGTCAAACTTTAAATCTTTACCAGCTAGAAAAATTGAAAATGAAAGTTTAAAAAAATTATCATTATATAGAGAGAAAAGTATTTTGGTAATTTTTTTTATTCAGAATTAATAATTAATCTTAATTTTTTATTACTTATTTTCAAATTAATTTATTTTTTAGTTCCATCTCTTAAAACGTTTTCTACAATAGATGAGTGTTCAAAACTTTATTTCAGTTCTAATATATCGGCCAATTACATATTAGAAACGCAGTTAATAAATACGATTCATCCTTGCTAAAAACATAATGAATTTGGTTATTTTCCTAAACGAAGTATATCGATTTTGCTATTATCTCTCTTCGTCTTTCCATTAAATACACATGATGCCTTTATGTTATTTAAACACAAATTAATTTACTTAGATAAGATCGGATATACATTAAATATGATATATTTTCGTTGAAAATAATTTGAATTTCAATTCGATATATTTGTGATTCTGGATGCCAAATTTTGTCAAAATTTTTTATGAATAATACCCTGTTTATTTATATTCTTGATTGGGAAACTCTTTAAAATTATGCTCCAAACGATTTAAAAGCAATCTGATTTTGTGTCAAAGTTATTCGGGGTTTGTTACCGAAAAAGAAACACTTTTATATCCATTTCAGTAGATTGAATTTTATTATATCAATGATTTAACCTGAAAAATAAAAAGATGTTATTTTTGTTATTAGCATGCTTTCAAATGAATATTCAAAATATAAAAGCATTTAATAGCAAGATTTTATTTATTTTCAAAAATGAAATTAAAACAATATATGATATTAAGGAAACGAGTCTAAGCTTTTTTGTTGCTTAAGAAGAAAATGTAACAAATTTACAATTTTCCAGATGATTTAATTTTTATGGAATAGTTATCTTTCATTTAACATTACTTACTTCATGCTGTAAAGATGGAGTTTCGGAATTGAATATCATTATTTTTTATGTTGGAATTTTTTGATGAGATAATCTTTGATTTATTTACTATTTGTTATTTTCTGAATATTTTTATAACTTCGTCCAAGAAAATAAATTTTATCCATTATGATTTTATAAATCTGAAAAAAAGTAATTTAAAATTTTCGTAATGTTTATAATATACTTTAAATTGAAACCTACAAAATTGTAAATAATTAAAATAAGAAATATTCCATTTTTAGCACTGTCATATTTCTAGAGACTGTTTTAATAAAATTTCTAATAATAATCTATTTTCTAATATCATTTCTTCAATTCAATTTCTTATTTCTAATCCGTCAAAACTGAAGCAAATATTAACTTATGACTAGATTCAGCTATAAAAGTAGGACATATTGTTCTTAAAAGAACGCTCATAAAATGTATTTCACGCAATTCAAAATTGAACTGACTGCACAACTAACGACTTTTACAACAATCATTTATTTTCTATACAAAACAGGACCAAAAATTTTTCTGCATTATCTTACGAAAACAACTACGTTGGAAAATCTGTATGAAGATTATTTATTTATTATTGAATAAATAAATCTATTTGTAATTGTCGAATGAAAAAAAAATTGAAAATTTAAGATTTTGTTAGCAAATTTTGTTTTTCATTACAATGTCACAGTTAAGATGGTGAACGGAGCAAAATCGAACAATATCTTGAAAATTAATAAATAACGATAAATAACAGCAGTTTCAATAAAAACTGGTACAATATCTAAAAAAATTGAAGGAAGGGTGAACTTTGATAATATTGTAAACATTCACAAAATGTTACACGTAATTAATCGGTATTTCCAATCCAACATCTTTAAATGAATAATGCACCTGACACTCAAATTAATTAATTATATATTCAACACTGAACAGTGAACTTTGATTATTTATCCCCAAATGAATGCTAAAGAGGACTGTGTTGGCTGCTCAAAATTTTCCTTAGAGATAAAATAAAATAATGAGAGTTAATTAATATAAAAAATAAGGTTTATTCAAGTTTCGAAAACGTACTCGTCAGTCATCAGTAGCGTACTCTAATAAAAATTCTAAAAATTACACCATAAACAAAAATACATCAAACTGCTGCCACAAGATAAAAAAAGTTGCAAATAAAATATGCTTACAACGGTTTGTACTAGAACACCGTTTAGGGTTCCAGCTGCGATAGACTCACAAGTTGAAAATTATAGATCGACAAGATAGACGATTGAACAAGATTAATGATTAACAACTGCTAATTTTTAATCCATGTTGTATTAAAGGCATTATGCCATCCATGGACAAAGCCAGTTTCTTCAATTTATTTATTAGAGAAGGAAAGCTTTATCAGGAGAATAATTTTAGTGCAACCCCCCCTCCCATTTTTTCCAAATTACTTGATATTATACTTTGTCTTGAAATGAGTAAAAGATTCAGGATCACACAACAAATATATCTTCCCTTTTCCCATTTACTAAATGTATGTCACATATGTTGGCCTGATGCTCATTGAATTTGACTTCATGTTCAAACGTTTTCTATTTATGTGATATGGAAGCTTAGAAAGATAGGTGACAACTCATCGGTCGCCCTCTTCATCTGACCGAGAGTGAGATTTACGAAACATGATTAAGGGTGCCAAAAAAGAACCCTAGTGTTTCTTTCAAATGAGATGTTAATACAAGTCGAAGGAATTAAACAACTCAAAATGCATGAATTTCTGCAATATTCATAGATTTTGCCATCAAAATTTCAGAGTCTTCACGATTCGAACTTCTACCGCGTACGAAAAGTGTATTGTTGGGCGTCATATTAACTGTTAGCGCAATAATTAACGCAAACAAAAAGTTAGATGAAATACGCTTGGTATGTGTTGATTGCACCAAAATTATACTCTGCTTTCGTTGTGATTTTTAAAAAAGTAATCAGAAAAGGGTTATCCTTTACAGATTTCCTGAAAAAAAGCAAGAAATGATATAACAATACTATTTCATTTAGTTAAAAGATAAATGTAATTTTTACAATTTTTGTTCCATAATATTTGTGATAGATAAATATTAGACGATCCTTCTAGCGAAAAAAATTACACATATCTGGTGCAACGAGAATAGAAATTATCAAAATTGCTTTTTAAAGTAGTTATATCCAAATGCAAAAAAACCCTGTTGATTCTATTGATAATTAGTTTTTTAATAAGAAAAAAATCGTTTTCTGGATATCAATTATTTTCCAGTTTAGAGGGGCATTTTCTCTCCTACGGAGAATATGTATCTATAAAGTACGAATGCAAATGCTTCTTTTATTATTATTCTGTTGAAATTTCAGGGTTTATACATCCAAAAATCAGTAAATAGTAATTACCTTTCCTTAGAAGAATTAAAAGGTAACGTTAAAAGGAATTTTAATTACTCACTTAAAACTAAAATATGGAAAGAAGATTAAAAAAAATAAAAGATTAAATTGAAATCGGTTAAGCATATTTCAATGTATCATGTCAGAGCATCATTTCTTCAACGGCCAAGCACCACGTACTCGTGCGAGTTAAATTACATTTTTATTCATTTTAACTGTTTCATTGAATGAGTCACTTTAGTATTGCAAACGACCCAAAAGACTTTGTCTCGCATTGATTTTTTTAAAAAAAATATCACGTTTCCTATTTATTTCATTTCATATAATCACGTGCTCAAAATGACATAATTTTTCTAGCTTTTATTGGCCGTAAACATTAACTTATTTTTTAAACCAGAGCTTTTGTAGATGCGCCATTATAAGCTGATATTTTGAGATGCAGGTCCATGTAATAAAATTTTTATTTTTCGCCAACGGATTTTTGTTGACGTCAAAAAACTCATCCCCAAAACCACGTCATGTATATGACGTCCACACATGATAATAAGCAAAAATGAAATCTGAAATATGCAAAATTGTACAAAAATGTGCAATTATATTTTTATCTTTCCATTACCAAAATATATGTTTATATTCAAATAAAATAGTTTTATAAAATATAATGTTCAATTAAAAAATATTTAGAGGAAAAATAGTGCATCTTCATTACTTGTGTCAAAATTATTTTGTAATTAGATTTAAATAACTTTAAAATGTTCCAGGTATTCTCATTTATGAAGAAATCAAATGAAATGGATTATAAATTTTTCAGACAAACATTTAAAGAAAATGGGATATTGATTTCGAGGTTTCTTTAGATGGTTGAAAGCCAATTTTACTACAGAAAAAACTTAAAATTCCTTTGAAAATTCAGTAAATATGCATTAAAATATTTTTTAAAATGTTAGCATTTAATTTTAATTACAAAATAAAATGTTATCTTGGGTTATATTGGGTTATAAAATATATGTTATATTGGGTTATAAAAAATTATTTAAGAAAATTAAAATAACTGGAATATTTTGAAATTTTTAAAAATTATACCTTTTGAATTTTTTCAAGATAATCGATCTCGTTTCAAAATGTTTTTTAAAAGAAGTTTTATATTTTAATACGTTGCTTTAAAAAGTTTCAACACCCAAACTGATAAATTCCCAAAAGTGTCTATTAGAGCCCACTGTCCTCATAATGGAACAAAAGAAAAAAAATACCTTGATAAAAATCTAAGCTTAAATATCCGAGCATTTAATTCATTAATAAGAAATCCAATCTTTGTTTTTGAATAAAATGCAACAAGACATAATATGATAAAATGTCTAAAGCAATTATCTAAAAGATATGACGATATGGATATTCGTCGAATAACTGTCATGTTAAATTTGACCATTCATATTACTGAAACGTGTGTGTTTTTTATCAAAGCATTTCGCTTACGGAACAAATTAGAAACTTAAAAATACTCCGATTTGAAAATGAAATATAATATTTGCATTTTTATAATATTTGATTTTAACAAAATAAGATAAGATGAATTCTAAGGCCAATTAAACTGATTCTTTCAAATGAAAAGAATTTTGCAATTAAATTGATAATTGAAATTTGATTTTGAGTTAGGCAATGGCAAAATGTCAATCCTATCGCACCTCCCCGAAATTCTAAAAACTGAACATGAGGAATTATTTTACCTCTCTTTTATTATTAAAAATCTATTTACATGTTTGTTTGAATGCCATTTCGCCGAATACATTTATCAAACAAATCTCATCACTACCTCAATTCTAAACAATAGTCATCAAAATAATTATCACCTGATTTCAAAAGTCTTCAAAAGGCGAGAAAAAAAATCGATTTCATTATTATTCCTTTTAATATGACTGTCTTATTTATCAAATCAATTTAATAATTTTTTAAAATCTCAAGAGTATGACTTTGTATATTGTTGTTACATTGTTTCGTTTAAATATAATCGATTTTCAGGATGCATTTCATGATTAAATATAAATTAGCTCAGTGAATTCGTCTTAAATGGAACGTTTAATTTTCTTGAGTAAAATTTTTCAGAAATATCTTTTTTTATTTCAGAATCTCAGGTGACTTGTTGCATTAAATCTTGAAATTTGAGGAATCATTCGCTTCAGATTTTTAAAAAGATGAACTAGAGATCATAGTTTTATTTTCCTATGTATTATAGACATGAATAAAATAATAAAGTCATCAACGAAAGCTTAAAATTGAAATTCGTTGAATATTTTACCGTGAATTCTCGTGACAGCAGAATAAAAACTATTTATAGGAATGCTCTTTCACTGGTTAGTAAAAAATAGAATTTCTTATTATGATTATCTGCATTTTAGTTTTAAATTACTGATTCTTTATTAAGTAAATAATTGATTCTTGAAATTAATTTATTTTGTACCGTCCTGCTACTCATTAAAAGGTAAACTGTTCAGGAGCCAAATTTACTGGAACCACTTCAGCTTTTTTGTGAGTTAAACTGAAGTGAGAGATGGGCGTGGACAGAAAAAAAGGACGAGGCGAGAAAAGAGAGAAGGTTTTCTTATGCATGTGATGGTCGGACCCTCAACTCTTGATATTTAGCATTTTTTAATTAGTTTGATTTTGAGATCAACGGAAGATTTTAAACTATTAAACCGGTTTTTCATTTATGTTTAATGTTAATTTTTGTCTATGTCTGTGAATAAATGTCTTACGTGCTTTTAAAACTATGTTTTTCTTCTCAAGAATATTACAATTTACCAAACTGAATACCAGGTGATGCAAATTTTATTGAGACTGAAATTAACTTAAATAAAATGAATTACAACCATAAAGGTCTAAATGTAGTCTCAGTATTTGGGGGGGGGGTAAGTTCAGGTTCAAAGTTTGAATTTATTGAAAATTCGTCTTGTATGTAGGTATGAGGCATTATATGTTACATTATGAATAAAGCGTCTCCTGTTGGATTAGTACAAAAGCTTGGAAAGTTGATCCAGCTCACGTTTCATCCTTGTCATCTGACAAAGACTAGAATTACGAGAACTTGTATTTTCTTCAGATGGTTATAAATTAAACTGAACTATTAGCTGATAATTTGGATTTCAAATTATAGAAAATTGTGTTGTCGTCAAGAACGCTCAATGATGCAAAATTCCAAAACTCTAGCACATGAATGTAAAAATTAGTTTGCTAATTTCTATCTATACAAATATTAAAGAGGTTTAATTGGAAAAAACAAAGAATTCGAAACATTTAACTGTTAAAAATCACTAGTTCTCATGAAAAATGATTTTCTTTTATTCTTTATTTGTTTTTTTCTCCTTTTATCATTGTATGACATTCATTTAACGAATGAAAGTTACTGTTAGATGCAAAATGCTAATTTGCAAAAAAAATATATTTGGTTTTCAATTTCACTCAAACTAAATTAAAACTATTTAACCTTAAAAGAAAAATTGCAATCTGTGTTTTCCATAATTAAAATATATTTGTTTTGTTCAAAACATATTACTTTTTGCATGAAATTAGTTTTGATGATCTTCAAAATTATGCTTTCAAATGAAATTTAAACATACAAATAGCAGCGTGACGTGAATTATTTCTACGAGGAAATTCATTATACCCGAAATATTAAAAACAAATAACACATAATTAATATATTTTTTAAATAGCTGCCTAATTGGATGTTTGAGATTCAAATTATACGTAAGAAGAGTTAATTGAAAATAGAATAATTCGTAGAAAATGAAGATGAAGCTAATTACTGTTATTTTTAAGAAAATTAAACCAGAAGAAACACCATCAGGCTTTCAAAAAGCTGACCACGTAAATATATTGTCTAAAAAATAAAAATAAATCGTAAAAATACTTAAAAATTCTTAGATTACCATATATTTAGATTATTATTTTATTATGACTTTTTAGTTAAAAATCATTTCTTCTCCATTCAGGATTTGATAACCTAATCTTCGTTGCGTTTATCTTCTATTAGAATATTCAAATTCTTTATTTTTTTAATAGGCATCAATATAACACTTTAGCATAAAGAATGTATTTTAAAGCTATATACTTTGTAGTACTAAAAATCTGATAGAAATTCATATACATGGTAAAGTTGATATAAAAAATAAACTTATGACTGAAAGTTTTTTTAAAAAAAATTATAGCACTGGATTTTAAAAAATTCAGGTTCGTGGCATTATTTTTTTAATACCTATTTATCAGTTTGGATTACTGTTTTAAATATTAAAGATTTTAGCTATATTTAGGGTTTTAAAATTAGTTGAAATATACATAAACGAATGAAATGCATTTTAGCATTTTTTCTTCTAAATATTTTTTCCCCAATATGAGAATTTTTTTAATTTTGAAAATTCCTGTTCCTTTCCAAAAATGATTCAACAGGTAAATAAGATTTTTTAAACTTTTGTTTTAGAAATAAAAAAATACAAAATATTCATTTTCTTATTTTATTACCATATGTTTTTATTTAAAGTGAATTTTTTTTCTTATCTGTAATGCATTTTACCGTAAACTATTTCTGTTTTGAGTAAATGTATACCTTAAAATATTAGTTATTGGTTTAACATTTTAGTTCAACTTCGGTTCAATACGAAGGATGTCTTCCTATAGTTGAGTCGGAAATTTTTAACATAGTACGCTAGAAATTATTTGTGAAATGAAAAAGTTATTTATTAATGAAAAAAAGGAAAAGGAAGTAAAATGGTAAACATTTTAAAGTTAATCAGTTTATTAATGTGTAATTAATATCAATGTAGAAAAAATATTTAAAAAATATGAACAAAACAAAAATCGTAAAAGTTTGGAAGTACTGAATTTAATATAAGATGAAAACTAATATATGGCTGGCATAAAATTATCAATTTCTCATCAATAATAAAAATATATTATGCATAGGATTAAACTTTCGAAGCATTTACATGTCCATTATACTTCTTTTTTTTTGAACTTTAGATTCTTAATTAGAAACTAGGATTACTAATTAATGCATTAATAGCAGCATTGTTTTTGGAAACATTTTCTTACGCTAACTAAAAGAAGGTGATAATGAAGCTGACTATTTTTAATTGGTAAATATTTCACCACGAAACGAACTTTACTATTTTTAGGTTCACTTAAATGTCTTCCAAATGTGTATCATCAACCCAAGTAATATTTTAACTTGGGAAAATAAAAATTATTAATTAAAATAATTTTAATTTTCTTTAATTAATTTCATCAATGAATTTTAATTTAAACATCAAAGTGCATTCATGAGTCAAAGTAATTCAAGAAATTCAATTTGAAGAAATGAATGTCAATATTCATTTTAGAATAAAAACTTTTTCTTGGACATTGCATTCAGATTGTTTGAAAATAAAGAAATTATTAAAAGGTTATTTTTAATCACTTTGATCTCGCATATATAAGATTTCAGCTGATTTTATCACACTATGTAAAATGAAAATCCATATTTTGAACTAAGCAAGTATTCAAAATCGCATTCCTAACAAAGTAAAATAAAAAAAAATTAAAATCAAATTTGTTATGCATATTTCAAAGTATCATGTCAGACCATAATTTTTTGAATGACCAAGCACCACGTGCTCGTGCAAGTTAAATTATATTTTTATTCATTTTAATTGCTTCATTGAATCAGTCACTTCAGTGTTGCAAATGATCCAAAAAACTTTGTCTCGTACTGATTGTTTTAAAAAATTTCACATTTTCTATTTATTTCATTTCATATAATCACGTGCTCAAAATGACATTTTTCTAGGTTTTATTTGTTGTAGTCATTCGCTTTTTTAAAATCGGAGCTTTTGTAAACGATGGCGACACGTTATTAAAAGCTGATTTTTATTATTCAGCTGAAAAGCTGAAAGCCCGTGCTGATAATAAAATTTTTATTTTTCGCCTACGAATCTAAACCCAAAAACAACTGACATGATAATAGCTGATTATGAAATAAAGAAAATATTTAATTATTTTATTAGAATTGCACTTTTACTGTAGGTTTCCGAATGAATTGTTGAATAAACACAAAATAACAGATCCATAAATAATCTAGGATTTAAATTAGAAACTATAAAAATCTAACTAATAGATATTTCGTTATATGGAAGTTTCAATTATATAGCACTATACATTCAAAATTTCATTTCATTTACTAAAACGACCTTTGTTCTTAATGTTGTATAAAGGAGAAGAAAGACCTTAAGACCAAAAGAATTAAATAACTGTGAAATCTACTCTAAAAATTAAAAACAGCTATTTTTCATAGTTAATTATTCATATTTACTAACGTTTCGTACTTTGAATTGTTAGATTTTTATTTTTTATTCTTTTTCCATGTATTTTTTTAAGCTGGACATCTACTCTTCACAGTTTAAACTTTAAGTTACATTTCTTATTTTTTAAAGAAGAATTGTAAATCTAAAGTAAATTTAATATAAAAATATAACTCTATGTTAGTGAAGGAATAAGTAGAATAGAATCGAAAAATAACTGATTCACTAATAAGTATTTATTTATTAGTGAATCAGTTATTATCTCCCTAAAAAACGATATACGCATATCATAGAATTATTTAAATTCTAAATATCTCATTTTTCGATATTCCAACCTCATATTGCCTTTCGCGAATTTTTACCTCATTTTCTTATTTCTCATAACAATAGATCAAATAATAATCTTTCTTCATCAATTTTAAAGAAAATCAAGAGATTAAATATTGGATATTTGACGAAGAAATAAAATCATTGCTTCAGTAAAAAACTGCTATGGAAAAATATGTATTAAAAAAAGTTTTCAAAATTTAGAGTAAAATATTCCACGGCAATGAAATTAATGTCTTTAAAAGGATTTTTTTTTTAATTATAGAAAGGTGGAAAATTAATTTTTGTGCAATAATGTTTAGAAAGTTAATAATAGTAAAAAAAGGCTGAAAAATACGCTTAATTCTTAATTAATCTAAAATTCTAATCATATTTCTTAAAATTTCACTAAAAGGTGGATATTCGCATTTGTTTTTTTATTCGATTTTGAAAAATTTTATTCGATGTACAGAAATTGTTTTCTAATTAAAATGCTAAATTCTCAAATAAAATTCCATATATATAGATTTTTTATTATATAATTAGTGAGAGTATAATTGCATCTACTTTTCTATATACGTGAAAAGTGTTATAAAAATACTTGTTAGTGTTTGTATGGGCATATTCTTCAGTGTCAAAATTAAAATGCGAAGATATAGGTATTTTCTTAAATAATTTATACAGAACTTAAACGAAGGTTATGATAATTCACAACATCATATTTCTAGCAGCTAAATGAGTCAAAATATAAACATTGATTTTAATAGAAACGAATCTAAGTAAGTCATTTTATAAATATTTATTATGAATAGCATTATAAACGAAATGATTACAATATAGCAGAAAAAAATATTTGAAACAATTACTATTTCACAAAAAAGGTTTCTTTCATACTTGATTTCCTTTTCTGATCATTGAAAATGTTAATTTTATTATCGGCCGAACAAAATTTGTTTAAATTTCTAAAACTATGAATCCTAATCAATGCTTTTTAAAATATAGCATGCCTCAAACGCTTATTTTTACTTCAGCTGTTCAATTGTATTAGTGGTACTGAGGGTTTGTCAGAAAGGAATGAGAATGTGTTTATTGCCTTAAATTAAAATGACTTTAATACATTTTATTGCACAATATATCATACAACTAATATGGCGTTCAATAAGCAATAATTTTCGAGAAAAGAATGTCACAAGAAAAATGTTAGTTTTTTAAATTGAAGATAGATATAATTCAAGTTGTAGTAATCATTTATATTTTATACATAGTTAACTTCGTTATTTTAGATTATACATCAGCGATCTGAGAATTTAATTTGACATTCATATTTCTGAAATAAAAGGATTTACGGTACTTACGCATTACACCGTCTTAGCCAATGATTTAGTAACTCATTGGCGATGGATTTAAATTTGAAGATAAAGATCGACGGAGCAAAATGGCGGACGGCGGTTAAGGCTTGAACAATTTTTTAGATAATGGCGGTTTTTTGTCATAACTAGTGGTTTAGTCACTCATTGGCGACGACTTCAACTTTGGCAATAAAGATAGACGGTCTAATACGTAAGTACTGAATTTACATGTGTAATCAAATATTAAAATATTGTATTAGCATTAGGAAATTGCAAGTGTGCAAATTTCAAAACTGAATCCTATCAATTGATGAATGACAAATTGATTCAAATATGCTAAATTTATGAACATAGGAAAAAAAGTAAAAGAAAGGCACATAAAAAATTGAAACTTTTCTTCTTGAAAAAGAAAGATTGCTATCTTTTTTTACACTAAAATAATACTCTCTACAGATTTTCTATTAAAATTTTTTGAAAAAAAGCAATCAATTATTGTAAGAAGCCAAAGATGGATGTAAAAGGAAAATTAAATCATCAAGATTAAAATAAAAGAATGTCAATTTCATTATTAAGAATTTTCAGTCTTTCCACTATCATTAACTTTTATTGAATAAGTTTTATATTTAATTTAAATTTTCAAATGTTTTTTTAAATTTTTTAGTATAATATAAAGCGTTAAGAAAAATTGCATTGAAAAATCTCAAAAAAATGAAAAATTATTTTTTATGAATGGATATATTCCTTTTTCGTTAGAATCTGTAATAATTCTGTATAAAATATTGGGATATGTATAAATTCGTCTAATGATGTAACGGGTATAAATATTTCAGAAAACTTATTGCGCTAAAAGCTTTTCAGTTGCAAGGTAAAAAAATTCTTTAAAATATGAAAATACTCAGAGAACTTCATAGCCTTAGAAAATTAATATCTTAATGACATCTAAAACGAAGCCTTTTGCTTTCTATTCTAAAATGTGCTATTTGTTTACAGTATGCATCGATTTTAAGTTACTTGGAGTTGTTAAAAGGTTTCATATTTCATTTTGCTGATATCGGTAGCGTGTTGCAGGTTAATGAGTATATTGATTGCGTAATATTTGGAAATGATAGCTTAGTTCTTGGAATAAATATTTGATGTACTCGCTAATTATTTATTATTCGGAAAACAGAAATAGAAATGATGTGCAATTACAACTAACAGATAAGATATACATTTAATTGCACTTCTTTACAAACAAATAATATAAAAAAATAGTTTTTTAAAAAAATCAATTCCTACTTTGGATATTAGAAAAAACTTAGGAAGCTAGGAAATTTTTTATTTTAGTTACATTTTATTAAATCCTTATTCTAGTATTCCGCTTTACAACGGAAGGAAGGGTGAGGACCCAAATAACGATCACCTTTTACTCAGTGGTATAACTCTCGACATGGAGCACTTTGCGACCAGATTCGAACTCGCAGCACAAAGGATGAGAATGCAACGCCGTGCCAACCAGGCTATCCCGACCTAGCAATTACAACTACTATAAAGTCGAGGAAATTCGTTTTTAGTTAAGTAATAAAAGATTAATGAATCAATATTTTAAAAAAATTGTATTCATATCAAATTTCATCTACTACAAGTTTTAAAAAACTTTATTTTAATTTGAGTGTATGAATAAAAAGTATTTTATTAACGAACGAAAATTTGGACAAGATATATATATATAATGAATAGTTGAGTATGAGCCAATAGTAGGAATTGAAAAAATAGAGAAGAAAACCAAGCTACAAAGTTAAAGTGGATTTTTTATGAATAAAATTAGTATGTAAGCTGAATAACTCATAATAAACCATCACAACATAATACTATGAATTCAGCAACGTGTTTTTTGTGTTTTCTAAAAGATTTACAATTTTAAAAAAACCTTTTAGCATACATATAACTTTAAATAATACTAAATATTCTGATTATACTTTCTTTCTTAATTTGAATAAGTTGAATTTAAAAGTTAAAGAAGTTGAATTTTTAGAAGTTAAATTTAAAATAAAATTTTTGAATAAGAACAAGGTATTTCATTCCAACTTTTAATCGGCAGGTTCAATGGCTTTCTTATTACACATTTAAAAGTTAAAAAAGCAAACAAGTAAAATTTCAGATATAATTTAAAATAAGTAATGAAGCGATTTGTCCATTCCTTTCTCAAAAAATTGACAATGAACTTTTCTGAACACTTAAATTGTTGTAAATAGATCATTCATCTGCTATCTAAGTATATACTAATTTCTATTAGCACCCTTTCTGAAAATTGAAATACTCTTGAAGGATAATCCAAATATTTTATAAGAACGCATTTGGGTTTTTTTAATTAAAAATCTTTTAATATACTACAAAATCATATGCATACAATATGTGCGATAATAATAAAAGAAATCCTTTATTATATAGAAATGGTTTTTATTAATCTTTCATTAACAAAACAAGTTATATTTTTTTTAATTTGAAATATTTAAAAAAGTGTTTTTTAAAAGAAGTTTTGCTTGTAATATTTTATGAACACTTTTGCTTATTCGTTAAACTGGAAATAAGTAACCATTCTAATATTTTCAAATCTTTAAATAGTTTTAAATGTTTAAAAAAAGAGAATGCAATCCAATCAGTTTTCAGAGCAAAATGATTTTCAATGAGTTTTGTAAAAAAATTTCGCACTGATTTCTGAAAATGTGTTCAAATTGTCATTTCCATGAAGCGTTATTTCAATCCCAGTTTCTGTCATTATATGTTGAAAAAATATATCTTGAAGTGGAACAACGGCTGAAATTACCATACAGAAAGTATACTTTGGAGATGAGGGCAATGTTGATTGGATTCTAAGCACTGAAACATTCGTCATTATCCTGGTATTGGAATCAAGTCAAAGTCATTATGACCCATAATAACTAACGTGCTAAAAGATTACTTTTCCCCCAAGTGTAGGGAGAGATTTATGAGGAAGTGATTTATTATAATTGGTGGAAAAACCGAGGAAGTGTTTTGGTTAAAATGTTTCATGAATATTGGAATTTTGTTACATTACATCATTTTTTACTTAAATCCAACAACTAAAAGAAGAGAAAATATTATATATTTACATATTTAATAAACAACGTGATAGGTGAATCTTCTGTAAAATGTTAATAGATTTTAAGAAAACAAGTTTCTGGTCCTCAAATTTGTTTAATTGTATAAACAATAAACTATACCCTCGAATATGAAAAAAGGGTCGTTGAAGACCCTTGGTGGGGACAGAGGAGGTTACAAATAGCGCAGAAGGATCCTACCAGTTTTTTTTACCCCAATTCCTACTATTAGCTCACTCTCTCCCTATATATATATATATATATATATATATATATATATATAACTCAAATTTTCAATCTTTAATAAAATATTATTTATTTTATTTATTCATCCACTCCAGTTCAAATACATTAACTTTAAATGGGTGACACTTGAAGTTAATACAGTTTTTTCAAATATTATTTCATTAATTTTTTATTAATTAATTAAGAACTAACTTTCTCGCAAAAATCTTCATTTCCACGCCTCCAACATTAAACATTGTTGATTAATCTATTTTTCCTGTTCATTTTGTAAGTACTTTCGGGTTAAAATAATACACAATATTCGATTGGCGTTAAAAATTCAATGATATTATAATTTTTAATCAATTATTTATAATAATTTTAATTGTTAGGCCTGGCTAGCCTAGTTGGTTGGGCGTAGGTTCACATCCCTTGGGTTGAGAGTTCAAACCTGCCAGTCGAAGACTCTCCTTGTGTGTGTGTGGCGGAAGTTAAATCTGTCGTGGTTATAGTCCTTTATGTCGAGATTAATACCACTGAGAGTACTGGGTCAGAAGTGATTGTCCTTTGCTCCAAATATAAATTACGATCTGTGGATAAATGAATGAACTCTCAGAAGCTATTGCACTCCTCCTTCCGTTGTAATCCGGAACGCGAGAAGAACAATTGTATTTATTGAATGAAAAGTAACTTAAATAAAAAAATCCTAGAAACCTAATTGGAATTGAATTTAAAAAAATTGTTTTTTATAATACTTGTTTTTGTTAAAATCCAATTTATATTTGTATAATGTAACGGTATTGTTTATATTCAATGTTTATTAATCTGAAGCAAGTTGGATTCCTTGAATCTCGTTAAATGATGGAAAATAAAATTGATTATCCTATTAGTTATTGAGTGTAAATCGAATCGATTATTTACTGAATTATACATTTATCAATCGACTTGAAATAAAACAGAAAATCTAAATCGCAATCATAAAATTAATGAAGTTGCTATGAAACATGCAAGAATATAAAAGAAAAGGGGCTTGTATTAGTAGTAGAAATACAAACTTCACAAAATGATTAAATTTTTTAACCGTTTTTGTATTCCTTAAAAATACAACAAAAATTGGTGCAATATAATAGATTTTAAAAGGCAATACATTGTCACTTTTTAGCACAGAATTTATATCAAGGTCCCCTCAAATCAGCTTTACATCAGCACCCTTTTTGTTCGGTTTGAACTTGATTTTAAGGGTAAATAATTTACAACTTTCTACAAAGAGAAGACTTTAAACTGGCCCGAAGATAACGACAGACAGCAGGAGAAAGAGGGAAATGTTATGAAGACTTAAAAGTAGATAAGGTCTAAAACCACCATTTCCTGAGTCACACAGCAGCATCTTTGAATGGAGTGTTGATAGAAAAGCGAAGTGTTAGGCCATTTTGTAAGGATGATGTTCAAGCATTTGCTATTTTAATGATGTTTCAGCTACACGTGCCATAAAGTGAATTAACTCAAGATGTAAAGTATCTTAACTTAAGATGGATGATTAATTCAGCGATAAGAACTTTACAATGAATAAATGTAAATCGTATGTGATGCAATTATCCCGAAGTGGTTTTTAGAACGTGCTGGATATTTATTTTACTGTGAAACCAACAGAACTGCGAAAGAACGCAGGCAAACATACTAAAAAGAGATTATTATTCATTAGAAAACAAAATAAATTCTTTGAATTGAAAAATAAAAAAAAATGATATTTTGTAACATATAATGGTCAGGTCTCTATACACTTTATAACATTAATTTAGTTTTTACGTTATTTATAAACAATGAGCGTATACTATTACAATGTTATGCAGAAACTTCGATGTTGTGCAAAATGTGATAATAAATAAATAAAAATATTGACGATTTCACAAAGTTGTTAATTAAATAAAAAGTATCATAAAATAAATTTATATT
>JAOUZG010037629.1:274062-292730 GCA_026289955.1 Argiope argentata
CATATACACTGAAGTGACAAAAGTCAAGGGATGACTGTTAATATCGTGTCGGTCCTCCTTTTGCCCGGCGAAGTGCAACAACTCGACGTGTCATGGAGTCCACAAGTCGTTGGAAGTCCTCTGCATGAATATTGAGCCATGCTGTCTGTATAGACGTCCATAATTGTGAAAGTGTGGATGGTGCAGGAGTTTCGGCACGAACGGACCTTTCGATGATGTCCCATAAATGCTCGATGGGATTCATATCGGGTGATCTAAGTGGCCAGATCATGCGCTGGAATTGTCCGGAATGTTCTTCAAACCAATCGCGAACAGTTCTGCCCCGGTGACATGGCTCATTGTCATCCATAAAAATCCCATCGTTGTGTGGGTACGTGAAGTCCATGAATGGCTGCAAGTGATCTGCAAGCAGCTGAACATAACCATTTCCAGTCAATGATCGGTTCAGTTGCACCAGAGGACCGAGTCCATGCCATGTAAAAACAGCCCACGCCATTATGCAGCCACCACCAGCTTGAACAGTGCCTTGCTGACAGTTTGGATCCATGGCTTCGTGGGGTCTGCGCCACACTCGAACTCTACCATCAGCTCGTAACAACTGAAATCGTGACTCATCTGACTACGTCACTTTTCCACTGGTCTAGGGACCAGTCGATTTTCTCACGAGCCCAGGAGAGTCGCTGCAGGCGATGTCGTGCCGTCAGTAAAGGCACTCGACTCGATCTTCTGCTGTTATAGCCCAAGGAAAACAAATTTCGCAGCGCAGTCCTATCGGACACGTCCCTCGTACGTCCCACATTGATTCCTGCAGTTATTTGACGAAGTGTTGCGTGTCTATTAACATTGACCATTCTACACAGACGTCGGCGGTCTCGGTCGTTAAGTGCAGGTGGTCGCTCACTGCACTGCACATGATGGGATGGGATGCCTGAAATTTCATACTCTCGGCACACTCTTGATACTGTGGATCTCGGAATGTTGAATTCACTAATGACCCATGCGTCTAGCTCCAACTAAACTTCCACGTTCAAAGTCTGTTAATTCTCGTCGTGCCGCCATAAATCACGAAAAACCTGTTCACATGAATAACTTGAACACAAACGAAAGCTCTGGAAAACGAACTGCGCATTTATACTTTTTCGCTGCGATACTACTGCCATCTGTATATTTGCATATTGCTATCCCATGACTTTTGTCACTTCAGTGTAAATCCTATTAGATATTTGTAAACTATAGGCCCCTTCTAGGCTTTGTGGGATGTAATTGGTGCGTCACTCATCACCCGCGTGTTTACTCTAGCGAAACTTCAAAATAAGCTACTCTCTCTCTCTCTCTCTCTCTCTCTTTTCTCACTCTCTCACTCTTCGGAACGCACTTGCGCACTTTGGGGCCAGGTTTTAGCTTGCAGTCTGATTTTCCGCGAATCTCATATTGAGAAAGTCAAGTTCTCGTTACCCGCAAGAGAATGTCATTGAAGCACACCATTACGGTCGTGCAGGGTTGCTCGTTTGGGGAGAATTATTCTGGTTTCCAAAATTAATCTGCATGTTCAAATTGGCAAAATAACAAGTCAAATCTATCGGGACGTCCTTCTGGAAGAACATGCCCGTTTGTTTCGGAGCGCCATGGGTACATAATTCGTGTTTATGGATGGCAAGGCCCGTTCTCATTCTTCAAATATCATAAATGAATGCCTTCGATTGGAAGATATTACCTGTATGGACTGTCCAGCATTCTCACCATATTTGAGTCCAATAGAGCATATGTGGGACATTCTTGGTCATCGAGTTGCAGCTCTTCAATCACTCAGTTACTTCCTACATGTCTATCAGAGCTTCGGAATGCGTTGCTTGACGAGTGGTGTGATATTTTCCAAGATCAGATCTATAATTTGACACTCAGCATGTCTAGGAGACATGCTATGTATTAACTACTATACCAATCATGTAATAGTGGTTTTTGCAAATTGTGTTTACTTTGTAATTTGCTCTAAGAAGCAAAAAATCGTAATTTTTATTAATGACATCAAACTTATAGTATTTTTTATTTTTACTTTTTGTTTAATAAATATGCTTTACAAATAAGTCACATTTATTTTGCTTTCTCTTTCTTTTCCTGAATTCGCATTATCCTTAATTTATGGACTTGAGTAAACAATTGGAGAAAAGGCATAAAAACTGTTATGGTTAAAAATTTAAAATATCAAATTACTCAATTTTTTTAAAAAAAAATTTACTTACTGTTTTGTATTCGTCTGTAAAAGGAATTAGTTGTGATTCCAGATTATAGTATTTCCGTTGAATACTATTTTAATTTGTTGTCTACTTGTATAGTCAACCTCGTATTCAGAACGTATACTGAGAATTTAAGCAGCCACTTTATATTACTTGTGTGAATGTTCTTTTTTCTTTGTTTTATAACGTACGTGAGGCGAATACTCACTGAAGAAATCGATTCAAATGGTTTTTCTTATGATAATTCCTTTCTGTTGTCATTTATGGAAAAGTAATGCAATTAACAGGTGTCCATTTTCTATTTACATGAAACTTTAGATTATTCTTCAAAAAGGTTAGGAAGAATTTGCAGGGATATTTATATTCCAAGTCTACTCTGACAAATAATCATCCAAGTGCTATCTTTTCTATGAAGCGATTGCACTGTTGGAATTTAGAATGTACCATGAATATCAATTTGTCTAGTGTGAAAAACCTCTTTCTGGCAATCATCCAGATAACTATTGCGTCCTCATTATTTTACAAAGCAAAGGTTATTCTAATACGCTTACAATGGTTGGATCACATGAACAACAACTTGAAAATTTTAATCCTTTAGGATATTAGGTTTTTAATATAGATTTTCTTTCGAATACTTTTCAATATTTAATTTACATTTTTAATGCAATTTATAGCATATTTTTTTAGTTAGATAAGTTAACTTCTTGTTGACAAAATATTTTAATAATCTAATGTATAGGATTTTATTTTTTCGACTTTCTATAAAGATAAAGCTACCATTTATGATTTTCATGATTTCAAAATCTTCTGTTATGTTAACTATCAGTCTTATCATATCTTACTGATTCAAATCAAAAGAATTTCTGCTAAGATTATGCCTTTTGTATCTAATACTTTTGTGTTATTCACTTTTGATAAAAGGATCTATTACTAACATTATTTTTTTTATCAAACAATCTTCTGTCACTATTACTTTAATTGAAATTTATTGAATATCATCAAAACCAAAACGACTTCTTGAACTCAATATCTTACATCGGCTTTAATCATAGAGGCATCCAAATTTTGTTTTTGAAATTTGCAACTTAAATAACTAGTAACAGAATTCCTTATGTGCAATAATAATGAACAAATTTTTGGAACTTCAACCAATTTTTTTAAAGGTTTTAGAAGAATCCGCGTGATCTTATTTTTTTATTACATCATGAGTCTTTAATTATAACACAACGCAAATAAAATAAAATTCGCAATATAGAGATAATATGTACAAAACAGAACTGTAGAAAGTATGCCCAGATGAAAAAAAACTTTGATTACATCTAAATTTTTTAATTACAATTCTTGTGTTGCATTTGCATTTAACTGTCCTTGATGAGCATTCTGTCCTTAATCCAAGGAATGGAGTGACATATTAGTAAATTTTTGGCTTCGGAACTAGAGGATTTTAGGCTCGAGACCCATTTCTACGAAAGAATCGTCTGGCGGGAGGATTTGGCGCAAATTAAATATGCCGGGGCCAAAACGCTAGCGTGGGGAGCCAGTTCATATTTCATTCTCTACATTTCACTGAGGATCAAAACTACGAGATATGTACCAAAACAGCCGTAGTGTTGCTTCAAAACGGCGCACGAATGAGAACCTAAGAATGGGGTGAATGGTTTCTCTGGAGAAATTAAATTTCCACCCTTCCTAGTTTAAAGAGAACCATTGACCTGCCGAAAGTTTTTTTTAAGGATAGATTACAAGTCAGTAACTTTCTGAGATATCCGGTCTGTATGGAAGATGTTTGGAAATTTTACACAGAAATTCTGTCAGCAGATACATGTACTTTTTGGTCACAGATGTGTTTGATCTATCCTAGATCAGTACTGATTCATTCAGAAACATCCCTTTGAGATTGTTTAAAGCGGTCTTTTTAAATCTCAACTTTGCGCTGCAATATAGTTGAAAGCTAATTATTACTTTTCAATCCACAAAATTGATCAGTAAAGGTCAACTTTTGTTAAAAAAAGGAATTGTAAATCGTTTTTCAGATCTTCATGACAAAGGTCTGTTTTTTATGGAGAGTTCTATACTTTATTGGGAAATACATTAACTAGATATGATTAAATACACAATACCCCTATAGTAAAAGTCCTCTTTTCATCTGGACGTACCTTATATTTAACAGTTATGTAAAAGTTATCGAATTAACAAGGCTCCGTTTCTTTCTTTTTAGATTTTTAAAAAAGGCAGATTCATTTTACTTCAGCATTAACCAGATTTTTTTCACCATTATATAATTATGCCGATAATTATTCTGATCTTTTATCAGCATATTCGCATTAGTTATCGTATTTAACAAGTTTAAAATTCCATTAAATAAATGAAATTCACTGATCTTTAATGGAAATCATCTTTAACTCTTCTACAATCGATTTCCTATGCATAATATCATTTATGAAATGTTTCTTGCTAATTTTATTTATCATTTTCTTTTTTTTCTTTCTCAAATGTACCTGTTCAGAAAATGACATCCAGTGTAATCTGAAAAACGTTTGGGGGCAATAACTGCAAGCATTTAACTGAGGAACTAACTCATTATTTCTGAAGAAATAGAGATCAAATGCTAAAGAATACCTAATATTTCCTACGATGTTGTTTTAAAGGGGTGCTCTATACGATGGTTTTCAATAAATTACCAGAAAAATAGCATAAAATTTGATTAAGATTTATGATTTTATTTACCAACAGAAAAAGTGCACTAAAAATTGTTTTCTACTTTTTTACTCTTTCAAAGTATGTAACATTAATGTGTAACTATCATAATAATTAGATGGATTGAATTATTTTGAATCGAAATTGCAACCCTTGAATTTTGAAATCCAAGGTTTTGATTTTAGTCGGACTCGTATTGTATTCGTCTCTGGACTTCCTTTTGTCGAACCATCTGCTTACTTAAAAAAAGAATTAAAGATGGAATAAGATGGATCTCAACCCCCAAGAAAAATCTTCATACAGAAGGATTGATTCTTTGTTTTAAGCATGGTTGAAATATAATACATTAGATTCTTAATGAATGGAGATAAATCCAGCAAAATTGATGAGATCGATATAATTTTTCAAAATTTGCATTTTCGTTTCTAGATTTATTATCATGTCAGAACATCATGCTGTTTTTGGGATGAAATTTTTGGTGTGAAAAAAACATGTGTGAGCAATGAATGGAAGTTTTATCTGCACGAGCATCTCAAGAAATCGGCTTTTAATAATGTGTTGCCATTGCATTTACTAAAGCTCTGGTTAAAAAAAATAAGTTAAGGGCTACAGCATATAAAAACCTAGAAAATGGCATTTTGAGCACGTGATTATACGAAATGAAATAAATAGGAAATGTGATATTTTTTTAAACAATAGAGGCGAGACAAGTATTTGGATCGTTTGTAGAACTAAAGTAACTAATTCAATAAAAGAATTAAAATGAATAAAAATATTATTTAACTTGCACGAGAACGTGTAGCTTCAATGAGGGTTCAATGGGATGATGTTTTTGGCGTCAGCAAGAGTGCATGGGCAAGGAATTGAAATTTTAAATTTCAACTTTCTCAAAAACAAGCCTTAGAAGACACAAAAATATTGGTAAATGTCTGTGGTTTCAAAATAAAGACTTTTTAATCTCCAATTTGCCACTTTTTGTTGAGAGGAATTTTTAAGCTTTTTTATTTCATGAAGACTTTCTTCAAACTTGAATAAAAATCTTTTTTAAAATATAGTTTAAATTGTTTGATTAATCCCTACATTTGCAAGATCTGCCACTTTTCGTTGAGATGTTTTCTTCAAACAATAATAAAAATCTTTTTAAAATTGAATGAGATTGTTTATTAAGTAAAACTTTTTTAATAATTAGTTGTTCAAGAAATTATGTTTTGACATGATACATTGAAATATGCATAGCAGATTTCATTTAAAATTTATTTATTTTCTTTTTTTCGTTCTGAAAGATGTCTAGATTAACAAAATTCGATAACATGGTAATAAAAAGAAGGAAAAAGACTGGAAATGTATCAACAAGTAAGACAGATACGGTTTAGAGTTTCTCGACGAGCAGCTATAAAATACCTCAATTCCAAATCTTTTTTTCTATCATTTTATTTAATATTAGACATTGAACCTCATCCAAAATTTTTAACAATTTATATCAATAATATTATTCTATTACTATTTTCCTTTATGAAATTTTCATAATTCTTGATGGCAGATTTGAAAAAAAAAATTGTAGACTAAAATCAAAATTTGAACAAAAGAAAGGATAAGGATTGATTTATTTTCTAAGTATACACTATTAAAAAAATTCATAAATATTTTTTCACGTATCATAGAAAATATTTTGCGCCGATTTATCTAAAATTGAATACATGTAAATTTGTTATTATGCAAAATCATTCAAAAGATAAAAATCTGAGGTTTACAATTGAAAATTCGAAGATAATGTAATATGCAAATGTAGATAAATAGATAGTTACTTAAGAAAAAAATACTTTTGACATTTTAAAATTAGTAATCTCAAAATTAAATCCCATATTTTCTTTGAAAATTTTATAAATTACGAGTAATAGTTCACATTATTCTTTTTTGGTGGATTCTACTATGATGTGAAATATTTAAGTCATGACCATTTAATTGAAACTATTCTCTTTAAACTTAATTGCTTTTGAATTAATATTCAATTGAATAAAAGTAATATGTTTAAAGTTTAAAAAGTAAACATTTACCCATTTGAATAAAATTGGTTATTTGAGAGTTATAAATTTAAAATTTTTATGCTAAATTTATTTTTATACCTGTATTAGGTTTTAAAATATTCCATGAAAGCGATTTAACGCTTGAAAGGAAGATTCAAGAAAGCAACCCGGGTAACAATTTAATTTAATAAGGACATTTCAAAACCTTTCAATTTATAAATTGATTTATTTTAATTGAAAGAAAGAAATATGTCGGATTAAATCAGTTAGAAGCTTCTCTTCAGGCTTCAAGGTGCCTCCAGTGTTACTTGCACCTTTTTCATAACTATCACTTAACACAACATATTTATGCACAACTTGAGAAAAAATAATATATCACTTTCTAGTGCTTGTGGATGCTATGTTGTCTTTTTCCATACATGATTTCCTTTTGAAGTCTAAGTTAATATTCTTTAAAGTCCAAGAAAATCTTTTTCCCTAATACCTAGAGGAAAATTATTTTTGAAAAAAAAAACCAGTATGATTCAAAACATATTTTGAAAATAGAAATAATTTTATTTTATGGTTATTGACTTTATTTCTTAAAGAAATTTTCATCTGTTTCCGTAAAATGATGCTCTGTTTACAGTATTTTGAAATTAATGTCTTTATATCAGTTTTGCTTTGAAGCGTTTTTGCTTAGATTTATGAATTATTGAGAGGCCATGATCTTTTATAGACAAATGCATTTATTATGTGATATTCTTTTATGAAAATATCTCTTTACAGTACTGCCGGAATTTATCATTTCCTCGCATAAAATCCCATATTATATTTGAAGAAAACAACTTTTTTCGGTCGGAAATGTTTCTTTGTATTCAAAACTTTGCAATCAAAATTTCCGTAACAGAAGTTGCCCACTTCTTGATTTTTCACAAAAAAAAAAAAAAAAATACGAATAAACTGGATATGTGCGAATCTTTTTTTCAATTATTCTTGTCAAACTCAGGAACAACGAAAAATATTCTTGAAAGACAGCCTATGTCACGATAAAAAATAGTATTTTTTTAATTATGAGATCGAATGCAATGCGAAATGATGTTTACAAATTAAGGAAAGGTAAATATTTTTTTTAATTTCCTCCAATTTTTCTTTGTATAAAAATACTTAAAAATAATACATTTGAATGCATGTCTGTCTGTACATTAATGCACAAGGAGGAGAGTTTTAGATGCCGAGCTATGAAATTGCGTGCAAATATACTTTGTGATTGGGAATATACAATTCGGAACGAATTTTTCGAAATTGTAGCTTTAGAAAATAATTTATGCAAAGAAAAAAAAGATTTTTACATTATTATAAAAATAATAAAGTATTTTCTCAAAATCTTTAGTTGAAGTTTAGTTTATTCTTGGATTTTAATACTTTTAAAAGTCATTTTTGCATAAAATTTATAAAAAAAACTTTTTTTTTTCATTGTTACAATAAAATTTAAATTGCTTCCCTTTGCTTCAGTAAATATATAATGTTTTCTTCTATTGTCAAAGTTAAGAAAAAAAGTCAAGGCAGCGATGAACTTTCCTTCTCTTATTTCTCTTATTTTAATTCACTATTTGCGTGTACCCGCGCACGCCCCATCACTTTCCAAAATTCTCGAGGACCTTAAACAATACATTCAACACACTTCGGGGTAATGCTTTGATTTTTCTCCCCAGCAAATGTTTCAATCTGTAATATTAAACACGGGATATTGTAATCTTACCAGATCATTTTAATTTTAAATACTGACATACACACACTTATTTGTCATGTGTAAGTTCTCATTTTGCATGAAAATAAGGAAGGCAATAAAGAAAATGCGGTTGCAGCGTTGCGTAAGATAATGTATGATTTGGTGACGTGAACAGTTACGTTATATCTCTTCCCTTCATTAAGGCGGTTCTTGTGCGCGAAAGATGGAGAGAATAAAAGGCTACTGATATAAATAAAGAAAATGAGGGTGCCGGATAGCATAAGATAACAGGCAATGCATTTAATGATGTGAACAATTACGTTACATCTTTTCCCATTATTAAGGAGGTGTTAGGCTCTTCCAACTTTGGAACCCTTCTCATCTCACATAGCAACCCTTCTTGTAGAGATAAGGGTTGGAGGGAAAAGGGTTGAGTGAGGAGAGAAATCAACCAGAAAGTCGATGAGAGAAGATATTGGCAGAACGAAGGAAGAATGTTAAAAGGCGAATTCGGGGGGGGGGGGGGGCTTTCCGGGACTGGCGAAGTAAGAAGGAGGAGGTCAGGCAGAGTTGGATCGGGGTCTGGAATTGACGAAATGAGGGAGTAGAGGTCAGTCTTAATCTAAGACTGACGAAATCGAAAGTTTATGGGATAGTATTGAGTGTATTTCATATTTTTGTTTTAAGTGTGTGTTTTGTCTCTACATGTAAATAAAAATTTGGGACTAAAACTGGATGTGACTGTCTATACTGCTCACATAAAAGAAATCCCACGCAAAAAGATGGATTATCTTACAGGAGTTTCATGTGCACGAAAGACAGAAGGAATGCAAGGCTACTAACAAGAAAGAAGGCAATAAAAAAAGTGAGTTTGCAGCGTCGCATGAGATAGCATGTAATATGTTTGATGACGTGAAGAGTTATGTGACTTCATTAGATTCATGTAATATCTCAATTGTGTGTTGCTCAAAAACATTTTAGTAAGAAACTGGCACTGTGTAAGATATTTAATTAAAAATAAGTTAGATAAATAATGTTTAGTAAAGCAGCTGGTATCTCAAGAGCAGTTAATAAGTCTTAATAATGAATATATACCAAGTGAAAGTGAAACATGCTATGATTTCAGCTCGAAGGTGAATATCAAAGTAAATTTCTTACATGAATTATGCTGATGTTACACAACCAGATTTGAAATCATTAAAATAATTGCATGAGAAATATTTTTTTGCTTAAATAGCATTTATAGGTGCAAAAAATTTTATGCATTTATTGAAAAGCAGAATTAGGGTTTAAAATTATAAATTCATCAAAATGACAAAAAATGACAGTTATCTTGGATATGTTTTGCCCCTTATTTGTAGGCATAAAACTTTTCTCGAAATTTTTTATATGATCAATTCAAGCCTCAGGTACGACCGCTATGGTCCGCTGGTAAGGCCTCAGCTACGGTAACGAAGGGTTGCCGGTTCGAGACCCATTTATACAGAAGAGCTGTAGTGTAAACGAATGTGGTGCATGTTTAATCCATCGGGGATTTAAAAAAAACACGTCCTCCCTTTGGTGTGGTGTGAAGTGTGGTGTGTGATGTGGTTTGAAGAGGTGGGGAGCCAGCTCAGGTGTCGTCTTTGTCATGACAGTGGTTCGAATTTATAAGGTCCGTTCCAAAATAACCCTAGGGTTGCTTTTAAACGGTACATTAATATAAATAAAACTGAACTGAACTCAAGCGTTAGATCACAAATATTTATAATACATTTTATTTAACTTTTTTTTCATTTCATAACGATAAAAATTTATAATATATTTTTTCACCCATTTTGTGACATTTTAGGAGTTTGAAATTTGGCATACTTAATTGTTCTAAATGACAAAATACTAGCTCCAGATTTTTATAACTTATTTATCTGTCAGTCGATCATTATTCTTTTATTCCATATGGGCAGCGCCATCTGGTAGGGAATTAGAGAAAAATGCATTAAAAGGGAGAAAAAATTGTTTACGGGATTAAATAAATAAGGTGAGCAAAGCTTTAATACTCAAATAAAAAGTATACTTTTAAACATGTATTTTCATTATTTTAAAATTTTAACTTAATTTCAATTTTTGTTCGAATTTAAATTTAATTCTAGTTCAGTTTAAACTGAATATATCATGTTTTTTACTCCAATTAGCTTGCCTCAACAGCAATCTTCTTAAGAACCACTTCATCAACTACGAAAGCTTCCGATAAAAGCTCTTTTCAATTTCTGAAATGAAAAAAAACCTAAGAACGAAAATGGAAAAAAAAGCAAACGATTTCCCAAATAAAAACGACGGGTTAGTAAATATCAATATCGAAATAGGCTCTCATGAATATTTTTTTATTTTACAAAAAAAAATCTTATAGCTTTTAAATTTTCTTTTAGTCTCAGTTCCATAATAAATAAGAAAGCTTTGACTCCTGAACTGGAAAAAGAATTTCTTGCAAAACTTTTCCGGAAACTCACATGGAAGTAATTCTCAGATTCAATTTCGAATGAATATGGTGGTAAAAGATTCGATTCAGCTTTGTATTTGACGAATAAAATAAAATGTATGTATTCGACCACAGAAATGAAACCAAAAAAGTGCCTAATTTTTTTTCTCAAGAAACAAAGTATCTAAAATGTTGAAATTCTATAGAATTGTTTATAATCTACATTATAGTCATATTTTTTAATAACGGTGAATTTTTAAAATATCTAACTTAGATATCTTAACATATTTTCTGATTTGAAATGTCTTTTTCCTTTTATGTTTTCAAATCAAAGGAAACAATTTAAGCTTAAGAAGAAAACTTTTCTGGCATGTTGAGTTAGTTTGTTCTTGGAATTCATTTATAATATTCATTAGAAGAAAAAAAGAATTCATAGCGTGATTGAAAACAACACATATTCTGATGTTAGAGGACCTTTTATCAAATGTGTTGCCTCTATTCAACAATTTAAAAAATCCATTAAATATCGTGTGTTTCTTTATTTATACAAAAATGATAATATTTTTTATGAACATAAACTTAAAATCAAAAAATGATAATTTGTAATTCGATAAATCAAAATCTTAACAAGAAAATATTTAAAAAAATATTTTCATTTGATATTTTAAAGTCGAAGTTTTTATTTAAAGAAATACATGAAAGAAGCAACAAATCAGTTTAATTATTAAAAATATTAATTGTTTCAATTAAATTGTTTAATCATTATTTTTTTTATTCTTAATATTTAATAAAATGGAATAGTTTACTTTAAATAAAAATAATTTGTTAATCTTATAATTTTCAGCCTAAAATGGTCTAGAATCCATTGAAATAAGTTAACATTATTTTTGGTTTGTTTAATGTATATAGAATTCCCTTTATTCGAAAAGAAAATTAAAGCTTCAAATGAATAATATTAGTTATTTTTAAGTAATATAAGTTACGAAAGTCTATTATGTTAAAAAAATTTGAACGAATTGATGAATTTTTCAATGATATCTACAATTTTTATTTTTTATTTTTTTAGCAATTAAACAAAGAAAAATCTCATTTCGAATGCGAAAGAATATGAATAACGATAAATGCACAATGGAGATAATAAAAATAAAAATTACAGATATTTAATGATAAAAAATATTTACAATATTTAATAAATGTTGTTTTTGCCAACCTGTAACTTATTTTGTTTTCCATGATATCTAAGCATTACTGGGATGTATATTCACTATTTCCCTGAAGAAAAGTGAATTCATATGAATCTACTCTAAAAACATATTTATTACAATATTCGCTGCTCATAAATTTTTATGTAATTATTTCTTTACCCAAACTATTAAGCAAAATTTTATAAAGGAATTTTGTAAAGTTTGTTTCTATCTCGTTTTAGTTTTAATTATGACATTTTTGGAGCTCTGATATTTATAAAATGTCTATCCTTTTCATATGTCTATGCTGTGTTTTCACAAAGGCAGTAAATGATTTGAATTTTTAGAAATATTCAATTTAATATTCCACAACATGTTGAGAGCTAAGAAAAAAAATATTAAAACTGTAATATTAATTGTTAGACCCTAACCCAAAATTTTAGAAAGTTCCATATGTTAGAAAAAAAATTTATGCTACAAAAAAAATTGCCTTTTGTTCTATATTTTCCTTTAAATTCATTAAAAATATTATTTCCAGTTTTAATTCAAATATGTTTTTATACTTCTATTATCGTTTTGTTCTGAACCACAATATTAAAAGTGAAAGTACATTTTATCAACTTTAAAAATATTTGCACAATATTTTTAAAATCAATATTAGTACATAAAAATGAATTTAAATATAAAAAAATGCTAACATTAGATCAATTGAAATATGCAATAATGAAATCACAGATTATTTGAATTTTCTTTTGTTATGAAAAATAGATTAATCTATTTTATATTAATCTGAATTCTGAAAAAGTAAGATATTTCCACTTAAAACACACAATATACAATATTTTTAAAAAATAGGAAAATATTCCTGTACTAAATTTGGTCTTTGGAATTTTTAGTGCTCATCGTTTCCTGAATAGTTACAAAATATATTTCTTCGTGTATTTCAGAATAATGAAAGAACGCAACAGAAAGAACACTTATGTAGACAATAGTGGATGGGTCATCGGAGTTGTCACTGGTTGTAGATCCCACCTTTTCCTCCCACACAAGGGAAATAAATCCTTCTAGATAAATTGGAGGAAGAGAATGGACGATTTAAAATTGAACAATTTCCTTTCTGAGATTTGTTGTTGAATATTTATTTGTTTGAAGTTGGATTTTCAAATGAGCGATTCCTGATAATACTGTTTCCCACAAGATTTACCACTCATTTATCATTCAATTTCTAACCTATCAAGTGAGCTGTCCCATGAGTATCGAAATACCGGTGTCTACGCATTAAGGCAGGTTTTTATTATTGCAGTCGTCTTCTTATCTTTTAGCATTCTCCCTCAATAAGGATCTTTTATATCTATCAAAGTTTTAAAATGATAAATCTGTTTGCTTTATAATGACTTTTAAAACTAAATATGGTCACAGATAACTCAGTTAGTCAGTCCTCTTTCGGTAGTATTTCTAGGCTTTCTAAGCGTTAACCAATTTTATTTGAGACAACAGAATTTTGCAGTTACAATTCTTCAGTGAATCTTGTTCTTAGTTCTTCAGTGAAATCTTGTAATGTGTGTTCAATGTCAGGTGATTTTTCGAAGAAAAAAAAACTATATCCTGTATATGAAAGGAATTCATGGCAATTTGATTTTTTTTCTTAAGGAATATGAAAATTTCCAGTTGTTTTTTATTACCTACTTACAAAAAGGAAATATTTTAGTTGATAAAAAATCCAATTTAAACGAACACCCTCGTTTCAGACTAAACTCCATTCAAAAAGACATTTATAAAAATGTGCGACATGTTGAACTAAAAACGTTAATAGTATGACGATAACGTCAAGCATGAAGTCTTATTATAATTGTAGATATTTGCGATATGCGATTTTTCAAATCTTATCGAATTATGATCAAAATTCGTCAAAGATTTCCTCGTCTGTCAATCTGTTCATTTGTTATGAGTAAATGCCTCAACTCGAAAAAGCCACTCCTTAAATAGATAAGATTTTCTTAGTAGCATTATCATCCAAACTATTGATCTATATTAAATTTTAAAAACAACTGGTAAATAAGGAAAACCATTCTCCGTTTTCTTCGCTATGCAACTATGCACAAAGGAGCCATATATTTCAAGTATATATGCCCTATTATATCATTAAAAGAGAAAGCCGTGGAACTCATCTCTGCTCATTTATTTTCAGTAGCTTCACAATGTCAAAATCATGAAAACGAATTGCAACGATTTTTTAAACCCTTGACCTAAGAATTTGTTTAACTTCTAATTTATATGACACATGCTATTTGAGATAGTCATTATTTTTTGAAAATTATTACAGTATTAAAAGGGCTTTTGAGATATTGAAGAATTATTTCTTTCTACTTTTACTTAATTTCAAAATAATCATTATCATGTCAGAACATGATGTTGTTTTGGAAATGAGGTTTGTGGTTTCAACAAAACTCCGTAGGCGAAAAATAAAAATTTTATTATCTTCACAAGCATCTCAAAAAAAATCAGCTTTTAATAACTCGTTGCTATTGCATTTACAAAATTAAAAATTTACAAAATTAAAAACTGGTTTTTAAAAAATAAGTGAATGACTGCAGTCAATAAAACCTAAATAAATGTCATGTTGAGTACGTGATTATATAAAATGAAATAAATAAGAAATTTTATATTTTTTTAAACAATCAATACGAGACAAAGTTTTTAATTGGCTCATTCGATGAAACAATTAAAAAGAATTATATATATATATATATATATATATATATATATATATATATATATATCATGTAACATGCAGGAGCACTTGGTGCTTGGCCGTTCAAAAAATGATGTTTCGGCATGATATATTGAAATATGCATCGTAGATTTCCTTTTAATCTTTTTATTTTTTAATTCGATGCACACGTCATTCTCTTCTTTGTACGAGAAAGGATTAAAATGCTTTGTTCAGAGAAATCAAACTACGTTCACTTTCTGCAATGTAGCAGGTCATTTTAAGATGATTGTGAACTGGGATGTCCCACCAAAAAGTTTCATATACTGAAATGAGACCTTTCAGTACTCGATGTAAAAGCTGATCATGTATCGAACTTTTAAACATCGAGAATAATTGGAAGAATAATGATAGGTTTCGAAATGGAGAAGATGCACATATGGATTCACTAAATATTAAAGAAGAAACCTTGAAAACAAGAGGAATACTCATATACACGTGATATTTTCATGACATGGTGAGTAATTGAAAAAAATATTTTTCCATAAAAAATCAATTTTAGATCGCTATTTTGGAACTAGGATGTTATGGTCTCCTCAAAATGTTCGTACATATTTTCTAACAAAGATGGGTACTTACGTATTAAGCCATCGATCTTTATCACCAATTTTGAAGGTATCGCCAATGAGTTGCTAAGCCGCCAATAATGGCAAACTGCCGCCATCATTATTTTAAAAATTGCGCAAACCTTAACTGTCGTCAGTCATTCTGATTTTTTCGCTACAGATCAATAAGCGCTTTTTCTGTTCTGATTTTTTTTGACTCGTTAAAATGATTAAAATTTGGGATTTGCCTGCCAAAGAAAAAGATACATTGGCGTATTTTCAAAATTATTTAATTCTTCCATCTAAAAAATACGTGTTTGAATGGATAAAAGATGAACTTATACGAGAAAACAGACAAACAATGGCAGCGTAATGTATCAAAGATTTCTGACCACCTAAGTAAATTGGCTCCTGGTGGGCGGCGACTGTTGGCACATGGACGGTCGAATGCGTAAATTTGGCGATCGTAGGCACATCGACTATATAATATGTAAGTACCCAAAGATGGTACTCGAAAAAAACGACCAGTGCGGCCTTGGTGTACAACATTAAAAATTAGTAACTTTTGGCGTGATTTTAAAAATTCTATTGAATCTATATTGTTGATGTTTCATTAGATCTAAGACGATTATTCTCGGGTGGGTGATTAATTATAAATGAAAATACAATTTGAGTTAATATAAGCGTTTTTGCAATCGATTGAAACTAAAATTTGACGCAATCACACTTGAAGTCACAAGATCCTATATTGTATTTGATATATTTAAGTCATTTCCTTTTTGAGTTATAGCAGTAACCTGCTTCTGAAAGAACAGACCAACACACAAATAAACCCTTGTTGGGCTTAGGTGTCTACACTATAAAGGTTTAAACTGTGTACCAAATTTTATCCATCTAGCTCTGTTCATTTTGTAGTTATTTTGTTAACTTACATTCAAACAGCCAGACAGAAATACTTCATCTGAATAGATTTTGTTCGAAATTTGATATAAATAAAAATTGCAAAATAAGTAAAATTTAAGGATATACAATAAATTGAACAATGTAAATTAAATAGGGCAAAAATTGTCGTTGTATGACACTATAACTATATGTGAAAAAGCACACAAAATACGCATCCCTTCAAAGAGAAACTCCTCTGAGCGATCATTTTCAGCAATGCCAGAATTATATTGGTAACAAATCGTTGTCGTATTTGTCATACTGCATACTTTTTGTACTGTTATCCGTTCTACTGAATTCGTATTCTTTCTTTCTGCGTTATGCATTTTATTTGCTAACTGAATTTTTGATATTTACGTATTACTCCGTCGATCCGCCAACAACGCGCCGACCACGCAAAATTTCATTTTGGTAGCCAAAATTCTTTTATACTTTTGAATACTTGGAAAACCAATTTTGCTGAGTTAGCAATCTATTGGCGATGGGTTTTTTGATTTGGCGAAAAGGGTAATATGTAAGTATCGAATTTTTAGACGAAAAGCCCCCTCTAGCGGTTGTCCGTTGCTCTTGCGATCTAACATTTTATCACCCATTTTCATCTTAATGTATATTATCATCCCTTATAATATTGTTGGTGGCATTCTGAACCACCACAAGTAACTTCTTTTTATTTTGAAATAAAGTATATGATAATAGACATTAAGCTATTTATATGATACAGGGAATTTTTCATTAAGGGAAGGTGTTCCTTATACTTTTCTCTGTATTATCGACATTTTCTCTCAACTAACATCGGCTTTGCCTGTTTGTTTAAAATATTATGAACTTTTGGCGAAAAATTATGACTAGTAATTAAAACCTCAAGTTATCAATCTCAGTAAAATTTTATTTAAAAAATAAATGTAGTTAGTTTTTATTTTAAAAAATATATATAGTTAAACAAATGTATCTGCAAAATAAAAACAATATTAAAAAAATTATAGCCTATTCCTGCTTATGGTAATAAAGAAATTTTTTATTTTACTCACTTTTTATTAAATAATTACAATTAATATAAATTTAATTCAATTAATGAATGAATTTTTTGATATAACGGTATTAACATCAAGTGTCATCCAATAAAAGCTTAAAAAATGAACTAGAACTTGAGTGGTTGAATAATGAGTATTTTATTAACAAATTTAAATTTGGTATATATATATAAAGAGAGATTGTAAACTAAAAATAGGAATTAAAAAAAAATCATCATAATTTTAGAGGTGCCATCTGTTGGTTCGAAACCGAACAGTTCACATATAAAATATTATAAACTTTCTTAATTTTATTATTTTTAATGAATTAATATTTGAATAAACTTTACTAACAACAAGTGTCATTCACTGCAAGATTAAAAAATGTATGTTAATTTGATTGGAAGAATAAAAAGTGTTTTAATAATGATTGAAAATTTGATCAAGATTATATATATTGTTACGTATTTGGACATGAATTGAATGGACTTTACTTGAGGACAGTACAAACAAATTTATCTTCAGCTATTTACAGGTATTTACAGGATGAGTCGATAAAGTTGTGCAGTGTTTAAAGAGACAAAGTAAAACTTCAAATCAAAAGGAAGAAGATTAACAGAAGATTAAGACGATTAACAGAAAAATTTCAAAGCAAAACTTCAAAAATCAAATCAGCAGTCATCAGTCACTAACAGCGTAAATACAAGCCTTACGCACAATAAACACAGACTGCAAAACAGATATCATATAGCATAGGAAACAGTAAATCACAGCGAGATCAATTATACAACGTTTACAGTAAACGCAAACACAGCTCACTAATAACAAGCAAGAAAAGTAATCCGATAGTCCAGCGAGACGCTTCTCTTCCGAGAGGGAATTTCTGACTGCAGCAACCAGTCCCTTATATAGCCGAGGGAGCGAAAGTACAGGATCACACGAAACAACGGAAAACACCGTGAATGATCCACTGGTCACCAGAATATTCCCCTCACAAAATCAACTCGGCTGGCGTGAAGCTCCTCCTCAACCTTCGCTAACGCTTTCTCCTTTAGTGTACTTTCGCGGCGCCCACCCGCTTGCAACAATATATATA